>ONZH01026384.1:0-37085 GCA_900303285.1 Rhinella marina | reverse complement strand
CTATATATTGTATTTTTCAAGGTACCACATGCCGTTCTGTACTGAGTGATCAGACGGTTGTGTTGGAACAACAGTTATGAGAAATTACTTTGCAAGAGAACGCACCAGTACATGTTGCCCAGTTAAGGCCTATATATTGTATTTTTCAAGGTACACAGCCGTGTACTAAGTGATCAGACGGTGTGTATGAACAACAGTTATGAGAAATTACTTTGCAAGAGAACGCACAGTACAGTTGCCAGTTAAGGCCTATATATTGTATTTTTCAAAGGTACACAGCCGTGTACTGAGTGATCAGACGGTGTGTATGAACAACAGTTATGAGAAATTACTTTGCAAGAGAACGCACAGTACAGTTGCCAGTTAAGGCCATAATTTGTATTTTTCAAGGTACACAGCCGTGTACTGAGTGATCAGACGGTGTGTATGAACAACAGTTATGAGAAATTACTTTGCAAGAGAACGCACAGTACAGTTGCCAGTTAAGGCCTATATATTGTATTTTTCAAGGTACACAGCCGTGTACTGAGTGATCAGACGGTGTGTATGAACACCAGTTATGAGAAATTACTTTGCAAGAGAACGCACAGTACAGTTGCCAGTTATAAGGCCTATATATTGTATTTTTCAAGGTACACAGCAGTAGTGCCAAATATGGTTTGGTATGTAGCAGAGCACCTAATACACCACTAATGCCTCTCTCTGTCCCTACTCCAGCAGCTATCCCTGAATACAGCAGCCGTTCTCTGTAAAGTCTATATTGTAGTAAGCTAGCACTGAAGTCCACTGTAGTAGCCCTGATAAGGGCTTTTAATCACGCTCCTGCCTATCCAACAGCTAAAATCTGTCTCTCCCTTCTCCAGCCTCTGTCCCTGACTAAGTTCACGCAGCATATGCGTACGAGCAGGAAGAGCTGAGTTTTTAATATTCGAGGTCACATGGTTTTTCCAGCCAATGCATGTAGACGCCGTTTTCGCGCTGCCAGCGTGCTCAGCGTGCCTGTCATACCCCCCCTGCATGGTGATTGGTGGAAAAAGAGCGCCAGGGAAGGTGGGAGGGGAAACGAATTCTAGGTGCGCCATTGCCGTTATACTCGAATTAAATCGAGTACGCCGAATATTGTAGTATTCGATCGAATACCAGCTCGATCGAACACTACTCGCTCATCTCTAATAATAAACACAGCGATGTCACTGTACAGGGATAATACACACAGCGATGTCACTGTACAGGGATAATAAACACAGCGATGTCACTGTACAGGGATAATAAACACAGTGATGTCACAGTACAGGGATAATAAACACAGTGATGTCACTGTACAGAGATAATAAACACAGCAATGTCACAGTACAAGGATAACAAACACAGCAATGTCACAGTACAGAGATAATAAACACAGTGATGTCACCGTACAGAGATAATAAACACAGTGATGTCACAGTACAGGGATAATAAACACAGTGATGTCACCGTACAGGGATAATAAACACAGTGATGTCACAGTACAGGGATAATAAACACAGTGATGTCACAGTACAGGGATAATAAACACAGTGATGTCACCGTACAGAGATAATAAACACAGTGATGTCACAGTACAGAGATAATAAACACAGTGATGTCACAGTACAGGATAATAAAACACAGTGATGTCACAGTACAGGGATAATAAACACAGTGATGTCACCGTACAGAGATAATAAACACAGCGATGTCACTGTACAGGGATAATACACACAGCGATGTCACTGTACAGGGATAATAAACACAGTGATGTCACTGTACAGGGATAATAAACACAGTGATGTCACAGTACAGGGATAATAAACACAGTGATGTCACTGTACAGAGATAATAAACACAGCAATGTCACAGTACAAGGATAACAAACACAGCAATGTCACCGTACAGAGATAATAAACACAGTGATGTCACCGTACAGAGATAATAAACACAGTGATGTCACAGTACAGGGATAATAAACACAGTGATGTCACCGTACAGGGATAATAAACACAGTGATGTCACAGTACAGGGATAATAAACACAGTGATGTCACAGTACAGGGATAATAAACACAGTGATGTCACCGTACAGAGATAATAAACACAGTGATGTCACAGTACAGAGATAATAAACACAGTGATGTCACAGTACAGGGATAATAAACACAGTGATGTCACAGTACAGGGATAATAAACACAGTGATGTCACCGTACAGAGATAATAAACACAGCGATGTCACTGTACAGGGATAATACACACAGCGATGTCACTGTACAGGGATAATAAACACAGTGATGTCACTGTACAGGGATAATAAACACAGTGATGTCACCGTACAGAGATAATAAACACAGTGATGTCACAGTACAGGGATAATAAACACAGTGATGTCACCGTACAGGGATAATAAACACAGTGATGTCACAGTACAGGGATAATAAACACAGTGATGTCACAGTACAGGGATAATAAACACAGTGATGTCACCGTACAGAGATAATAAACACAGTGATGTCACAGTACAGAGATAATAAACACAGTGATGTCACAGTACAGGGATAATAAACACAGTGATGTCACAGTACAGGGATAATAAACACAGTGATGTCACCGTACAGAGATAATAAACACAGCGATGTCACTGTACAGGGATAATACACACAGCGATGTCACTGTACAGGGATAATAAACACAGCGATGTCACTGTACAGGGATAATAAACACAGTGATGTCACTGTACAGAGATAATAAACACAGCAATGTCACAGTACAAGGATAACAAACACAGCAATGTCACAGTACAGAGATAATAAACACAGTGATGTCACCGTACAGAGATAATAAACACAGTGATGTCACAGTACAGGGATAATAAACACAGTGAAGTCACCGTACAGGGATAATAAACACAGTGATGTCACAGTACAGGGATAATAAACACAGTGATGTCACCGTACAGAGATAATAAACACAGTGATGTCACAGTACAGGGATAATAAACACAGTGATGTCACCGTACAGAGATAATAAACACAGCAATGTCACAGTACAGGGATAATAAACACAGTGATGTCACCGTACAGAGATAATAAACACAGTGATGTCACAGTACAGGGATAATAAACACAGTCATGTCACCGTACAGGGATAATAAACACACTGATGTCAACGTACATGGATAATAAACCTCAGATCAGCACGTTGTGCCCCCATCAGACCTCAGGTCAGCGTCTTGTGCCCCCATCAGACCTCAGATCAACATCTTGTGTCCCCCTTCAGACCTCAGGTCAGCCCACCCAGCCACTATATTGTGTCTTAATAATACACCAGTTTTATTGACATTTCACCGGCATTGTTCACGCGTGTGGACATTGCACCTTCATTGTCCACACGTGAGGACATTGCAGCGGCAGTGTCCAGGCATGAGGACATTGCACCGTCATTGTCCACACGTGAGGACATTTCACCGTCATTGTCCACACGTGAGGACATTTCACCAGCAGTGTCCACACGTGAGGACATTTCACCGGCATTGTTCACGCGTGTGGACATTGCACCTTCATTGTCCACACGTGAGGACATTGCAGTGGCAGTGTCCAGGCATGAGGACATTGCACCGGCAGTGTCTAGGCATGAGGACATTGCACCGGCAGTGTCCACATGTGAGGACATTGCAGCGGCATTGTTCACGCGTGTGGACATTTCACCGGCATTGTTCACGGCGTAGGGTGGGAGGGCGTAGGGTGCTGGTGCGGTGGCGCAGGGTGGTGGTGCGGGGGCGCAGGAGGGCGTAGAGTGGTGGTGCGGGGCGCAGGGTGGTGGTGCGGGGCACAGGAGGGCGTAGGGTAGTGGTGCGGGGGCGCAGGAGGGCGTAGGGTGGTGGCGCGGGGCACAGATGGGCATAGGGTGGTGGTGCGGGGGCGCAGGGTGGTGGTGCGGGGGCGTAGGGTGGTGGTGCGGGGGCGCAGGGGGGCGTAGGGTGGTGGCGCAGGGGCACAGATGGGCATAGGGTGGTGGTGCGGGGGCGCAGGGTGGTGGTGCGGGGGCACAGATGGGCATAGGGTGGTGGTGCGGGGGCGTAGGGTAGTGGTGCGGGGGCACAGGGTGGTGGTGCGGGGGCGCAGGAGGGCGTAGGGTGCTGGTGCAGGGGCGCAGATGGGCGTAGGGTGGTGGTGCAGGGGCGCAGGGGGGCGTAGGGTGGTGGTGCGGTGGGCATATAACATATGGGAGTATTGTTAGTGATAAGGGGGGTTGTGTTGGGGAGGGGGGTTCATTTGAATAAGGCCAATGAATTAGGGGTCACAAAATAAAATAATTTTTTTTTTTTCAAACTTTTATTACTTTACTAGCCATTAATTAATTTTTTCTGACTTTCCTGATACATGTGACGTAGCTCAGTGCCGAGCCGGCTCCTCACAGGCTTCGACACTGCTGGCGTCACAGCGCTCGGCGCGTCACTGGGCTCGGCGCATGCCCAGTGACGCTCTTGATGCCTCTGCCCTTACAGTTAGTAAGATGGCGCAGGCAGCGGCTGCTGCTGCGCCTGCGCATGATTTCATGGGCGCGTGGCCGGCAGCGTAAGCACGATTTCCAAACGCTGCCGTGCCGAGGAGGAAGGGGGGGGCAGATATTCTAATATGGGCGTTACTCCGGCCCTAAACAGGAGTGATATATTTGAATAAAAAGGCAGGCTGGGCTCCAGAGAGGCGTTACTGGGCTCAGTTGAACGATTGTAACGCCCCTCTGGGCTCCTTCAGCCCTCATTTACATATTACAAAAAAGGATTTTTAACGAAAACAACAAGGCACAGAAAAGAAAGAAAAACAGGCATGGATTCAAGGTACTTTATTGCACATAACTGTGGGTTTTGTTCAAAACCATAAATGCAAGTGACAGATTTCCTTTAAAGGGCCTCTGTCAGCAGTTTTGTACCTATGACACTGGCTGACCTGTTCCATGTGCACTTGGCAGCTGAAGGCATCTGTGTTGGTCCCATGTTCATATGTGCCCGCATTGCTGAGAAAAATTTTATGTTTTATTTTATGCAAATGAGGCTCTAGGAGCAATGGGGGTGTTACCTTTACACCTAAAAGCTCAGCTCTCTCTGCAACTAAACTACCACATCCTCTCCACCTTGATTGACAGGGCCAGGCATGATGATGCACTACTGCCTGGCCCTGTCAATTAAAGTGGGGATTGCATGGCCGTTGCAGTGAGAGCAGAGTCTGTACAACAATGTATCCTGGAGGCTCATTTGCATATAGTAAAACATAATTTTTCCGTACCCCTCCCTAAGCTCTTGAACACAATGACAGCAATAGTAAATGATGTCTAAGTGACTCACATAGCTTTGAAAGCTTCCAAAAATTGTCCCTTATGAGGGGGCAGATGATGTTTAAACACGCAGTCACAGAAAATTTGGTGCACTACCCTGTGTATTGGTGTACATATCACCTATATGCTGGTATCATTAAACTGAACCCCCCACCCCCAGAAATTATGAACCGTATGGAGAGTAAATCGAAACAGATGATTGAGGCCTGACACCTAATATCACATTATCACTCACAGATAATTTGATAAAAATTACATAACCAGACTCGACGACACTTACATATACACCACTTACTCTAGTTTGGAGGGTGTTTCAGAGCTGACAGATTCCCTTTAATTGATTTTTCACTGTTCCTGACTCCCTAAGATAGTTTTTCAACCACCCTCATTCTTAGACCAGCACAGAAGGACATTTTGCTAGTTCTGCTAGCATCTGCTGTCTGTCAGTCCAGGTGCCTATAATTTGTCAGGTTCATCTGTCATCCAAAATAGAAAATTGCAAAGTTCGGACTGAACCCAGTTTGTTACGAACTGGTTCACTCATTTTTACTCTACATCATGGAGGCATAAGTGGTTCATGATAGGATAGTTTAGTTTCAAAAAGTGAAAGTATTTGACCAAATTCCATGAAGTCTGAGATCCACAGCGTCTCACTATTTAGATGAAAAATGTCTACTCGATCTCCCTAGGTTCTAAGGTACCAGCTCAAGGATATGGAATAAATCGGCCCAAACACAAGCAAATTGTTTGAAATGCAAATGTTTATTAACAAGTAATACCAACAGGTTTTAAGATACACTGAATGGACACCTACCTGTCATGGCACACTATACCAGAAATTACCTTTCACTCACTCCGAAAGCGGGCTATCCCCAGACTAAATAAGATTCACCACTTTAAGCTCTACATATAATAATTTTCTGTTCCTCAAATGCTGAAGAAACAGTCGGGCACAGCAATGAAATATCCAAAAGTGAAGAAAGTTCAGTGTTAAGATCCAACAGTATTTATTCCATATCACATAAAAACAGGTAGGTATATAGTATTCTGTTTAGACTGAAGACCATATACCTGTAATTATGTGATATGAAATAAAGACTGTTGGATTTTATCAAGTTTCTTCACTTTTGGATATTCCCAGACTACCCCAGGCTATACAAAGACAGATACAGTAGTCATAGGCATAAAAGATCACTGATAATCTCCCTCCATCAGGGGCTCCACACAAGATCTCACTCCATGGGGTCAAAATGATCACAAGAACTGTGAGCAAAAATCCTAGAACCACACGGTGGGACCTAGTGAATGACCTGCAGAAAGCTGGGACCAACGTAACGAAGGCTACCGTCAGTAACACATTACGCCACCAGGGACTCAGATCCTGCAGTGCCAGACGTGTCCCCCTGCTTAAGCCAGTACATCTCCGGGCCTGTCTGAAGTTTGCTAGAGAGCATTTGGATGTTCCAGAAGAGTATTGGGAGAATTTCAGATGAAACCAAAGTAGAACTGTTTGGTAGAAACACAACTCGTTGTGTTTGGAGGACAGTGAATACTGAGTTGCATCCAAAGAATACCATACCTACTGTGAAGCATGGAGGTGGCAACATCATGCTTTAGGGACGTTTCTCTGTAAAGGGACGAGGACGACTGATCCATGTACATGAAAGAATGAATGGGGCAATGTATCGTGAAATTTTGAGTGCAAACCTCCTTCCATCAGCAAGGGCATTGAAGATGAAACGTGGCTGGGTCTTTCAGCATGACAATGATCCCAAGCACACCGCCAGGTAATGAAGGAGTGGCTGAAGAAGCATTTCAAGGTCCTGGAGTGGCCTAGCCAGTGTCCAGATCTCAACCCCGTAGAAAACCTTTGGAGGGAGTTGAAAGTCTGTGTTGCCCAGCGACAGCCCCAAAACATTACTGCTCTAGAGGAGATCTGCGTGGAGGAATGGGCCAACATACCAGCAACAGTGTGTGCCAACCTTGTGAAGACTTATAGAAAACGTTTGACCTCTGTCATTGCCAACAAAGGACATACAGTGCCTTGCAAAAGTATTCGGCCCCCTGGAACTTTTCAACCTTTTGCCACATTTCAGGCTTCAAACAAAAAGATATAACATTTTAAATTTTTGGTGAAGAATTAACAACAAGTGGGTCACAATTGTGAAGTGGAACGAATTTTATTGGATCATTTAAACTTTTTTTGTAATAATAAAACTGAAAAGTGGGGCGTGCAAAATTATTCGGCCCCCTTGCATTAATACCTTTTGCTGCGATTACAGCTGCGGTCTCTTGGGGGATGTCTCTATCAGTTTTGCACATCTGGAGACTGAAATTCTTGCCCATTCTTCCTTGCAAAACAGCTGGAGCTCTTTGAGGTTGGATGGAGAGCGTTTGTGAACAGCAGTTTTCAGCTCTTTCCACATATTCTCAATTGGATTCAGGTCTGGACTGTGACTTGGCCATTCTAAGACCTGGAAACCTTTATTTTTGAACCATTCCATTGTAGATTTTGCTTTATGTTTGGGATCATTGTCTTGTTGGAAGATAAATCTCCGTCCTAGTCTCAGGTCTTTTGCAGACTCCAACAGGTTTTCATCCAGAATGGTCCTGTATAGGGATGAGCGAACTTTTGAAAAGTTCGGTTCGCTTCGGCGAACTTTCTTGAATTTCGGATTCGTACGAACCGAACCTAAAACGAACCTTGCTATAACGGCTGAATAATTGCTTCTACAATAATGGGAGTCTGGTAGGGTATAGTTTCGTTTACTTGCAGTTGCTATTACAATGAAAAAAGTGGAAAAAAAACCAAGTGACTTCAACAATGGCGACGCAAAATATACGCATATTTGAGAATTTACAGTAATGCGTACGCTAATGCGAACATTCCCGCACAAATAACGAACATACAGTTTAATGTTGTCAAAGGTGCGCTACTTAACTGAATATGTACGCATTAGCGTACTCATACACTGCGTCTGCGAACATTCCTACTCAATAACGAACACAGTGTAGCGTTGTCAATTGTACGCTATTTAACTGAATTTGTACGCATTAGCGTACATTCTCAATAAATATGCGTATATTTTGCGTCGCCGTTATTTTAACCAGATACATACAGTGTAGCGTTGTCAATTGTACGCTACTTAACTGAATATGTACGCATTAGCGTACGCATACACTGCGTCTGCGAACATTCCTACTCAAGTAACGAACACAGTGTAGCGTTGTCAATTGTACGCTACTTAACTGAATTTGTACGCATTAGCGTACATTCTCAATAAATATGCGTATATTTTGTGTCGCCGTTATTTTAACCAGATTCGTTACGAACTTTCTCAAAATTCGGTTCGGTGACGAACCGAACTTTTGGGAAAGTTTGTAACGAATCTGGTTCGTTACGGTTCGGTTCGGTTCGCTCATCCCTAGTCCTGTATTTGGCTCCATCCATCTTCCCATCAATTTTAACCATCTTCCCTGTCCCTGCTGATGAAAAGCAGGCCCAAACCATGATGCTGCCACCACCATGTCTGACAGTGGGGATGGTGTGTTCAGGGGGATGAGCTGTGTTGCTTTTATGCCAAACATATCGTTTTGCATTGTTTCCAAAAAGTTGGATTTTGGTTTCATCTGACCAGAGCCCCTTCTTCCACATGTTTGGTGTGTCTCCCAGGTGGCTTGTGGCAAACTGTAAACCAGACTTTTTTATGGATATCTTTGAGAAATGGCTTTCTTCTTGCCACTCTTCCATAAAGGGCAGATTTGTGAAGTGTTGGACTGATTGTTGTCCTATGGACAGACTCTCCCACCTCAGCTGTAGATCTCTGCAGTTCATCCAGAGTGATCATGGGCCTCTTGGCTGCATCTCTGATCAGTCTTCTCCTTGTTTGAGATGAAAGTTTAGAGGGACGGCCGGGTCTTGGTAGATTTGCAGTGGTCTGATACTCCTTCCATTTCAATATGACGCTTGCACAGTGCTCCTTGGGATGTTTAAAGCTTGGGAAATCTTTTGGTATCCAAATCCGGCTTTAAACTTCTCCACAACAGTATCAGGGACCTGCCTGGTGTGTTCCTTGGTCTTCATGATGCAGAACCCTGAGACTATCACAGAGCAGGTGCATTTATACGGAGACTTGATTACACACAGGTGGATTCTATTTCTATTCATCAGTCATTTAGGACAACATTGGATCATTCAGAGATCCTCAATGAACTTCTGGAGTCAGTTTTCTGAACTGAAAGTAAATGGGCCAAATAATTTTTGCACGTCCCACTTTTCAGTTTTATTATTACAAAAAAAGTTTAAATGATCCAATAAATTTCGCTCCACTTCACAATTGTGACCCACTTGTTGATTCTTCACCAAAAATTTAAAATGTTCTATCTTTTTGTTTGAAGCCTGAAATGTGGCAAAAGATTGAAAAGTTCCAGGGGCTAAATACTTTCGCAAGGCACTGTATAACAATATATTGAGATGAACTTGTTATTGAGCAAATACTTATTTTTCACCATAATTTGCAAATAAATTCTTTAAGAATCAGACAATGTGATTTTCTGGATTTCTCATTTTGTCTCTCATAGTTGAGGTCTACCTATGATGTCAATTACAGGCCGACCTTATCTTTTTAAGTGGGAGAACTTGCACAATTGGTGGCTGACTAAATACTTTTTTCACCACTTTATTTATAAAAACATACATAAAACACTATAAATAAGACGTTAGCTACGTGTTTCAGTGGCGGGCCACCACCTTTATCAGGCTGTCCTGATGTAGATAGCAGAGCAGTGTGCTTTTGTTTTTCTTTTTCCACTCCTTGTTGAGCGAACATGTTTCTATGTGTATTCCAAACTCCATCTGGAGGATCCCGGTGAACAGGAGCAGAAGGCTGTGGGAGAGGGCGTGGTCTGACAGGGGGCGTGGTTTAGCGGGACCTTGGGGGGGTGCTTTTAAGTCCTTTTAGTGGAAGAAAACATCTTTTATTACTACTGAACGGTAGTAGTCTAATATTAATCTATTTCATCTAATGTTTCTTTGTGTTGTCGCAGAGAGAAACTCACCCTCCCACCACTGCAGCTGACAGAAGTTTATTTTTACCTTCATTTTTTCAATCCCAATTGGCTGCAGAGGGGGCCTGGCCTGACAGTCATGGTGTGGCTTAGTCAAACCTGGAGCAGGTGTTGTAAGTCCTTCTTTTGAGAGTGGTGTGAATCACAGGTCGGTGCCATGGTAATTTATGAGGACACGCAATGGGTAGCAGTGGAAGATTTACTACTGAACGGTCATAGTCTAAAATTAGTCTAAAACATAAGTTATATTTATGGTAACCGGAATACCCCTTTAACAGTATCATCCACAGTGCTCTACCCCTTTAAAGCATTGAATATAAATGACTGGATTGTTACCTGAGCTCCTCAGCTGGCTGCTAATTATCTGGCTGTGTTGTTCTGGAAACCTGCCCTCCCTGTGTGTGTCTGTGCAGAGAATGGCAGTTGGGGTTTAAAACCAATGCCGTCAGGCTAATATTGGCTAATGCAGGTCATATTTTGGGAATATCTCGGGAACGTTATGTCCTAGAGAGATGAGACCTGGTCTAAAACCTTCCCGGGCACCTGATGTACCTGTGTGCCGAATTTGGTGAAAATCGGTCCAGTAGTTTGGTCGCGCATAGAGAACAGACAGACAGAAACTCATTTTTATAATATTAAGAGATGATCTACATTAACATGTAATGTCTTATATTTAATATTTCTAATAAATATTTCTTGACATTTTACAAACTATTGACAATTTAGTGGTGAACTGTATACATATAAGAGTTTTGTACAAATCATATATATATCAATAGAGTTTATCTATTATCAACGTATCAGATAAAGGGTGTGCCTATCCATATCATTATTTTCAAGAAATATACATGTATATTGATGTTGTATCTGCTCCTCATCTAGAAGATCCAACAGGCATGTGCTATTGCTAGCTGGTACTGTGATTGGACATTTAAGAAAGGAAATCTGTCACATCATATGAGTGTATTAAGCTAAAAGTATGGCTGTGTTCAATAAAGTACCTTGTTTACTGCTGTAGTCTTTATTCTTTTTTCTGACCTTCGGTTTTTATATAATTTCCATTTTTCTAATATGTAAATTTCAAGTGAAGAAGCCCAGAGGGACGTTACTACCGATAAACGGAGCCCAGTAACGCCCCCCTCCTGTGCCCAGCCCGCCTTCTTACTTGTATAATTCTCTCCTCTTCAGGGCTTGAGTAACGCCCACATTTGCATACTTGGCCTCCGCCCCCCTCAGCATCGCGCCGGCAGCTCTAGAAACCACACCTCCAGCTGCCTGCCTCTCTCCTCCGAAATCTCGCGCAGGCGCAGTACCGCCCACTGCCTGCTGCCAGCGGAGGAGAGCGTCAGGCAGCTGAAGGTGTGGTTTCTAGACCTGTCGTGCCGATGCTGAGGGGGGCGGATGGTATCACTGCTTGAGAAAAGTCCCAGTAAGAGGACTGAAACGTCGCGTCTTTTGGTGATTAAAGAACACATCGTTTGACACTATTTTTGGGAGTGCCGTGGAATTTTTTATTTATATATATATATATATATATATATATATATATATATACTAGCAGAAAGACCCGGCTTCGCCTGGGTATATTTCATCTATTTCATTTAATGTTTCTGTGTGTCGTTGCAGAGAGAAAGTCAATGCAGCTGACAGAAATTGATTTTTACCTTCATTTTTTCAATCCCTATTGGCTGCGGAGTGGGAGGGGGCGTGGTTTAATGGGATACGGGGGGGGGGTTAAGTCCTTCATTTCAGGGTGGCCTGAATTATAGGTTAATGCCATGGTAATTTGTTGCAGAGAGGAAGTCATCCTCCCTCCAATCCCTGCAGCTGACAGATGTTGATTTTTACCTTCAATTGTTCAATCTCCATTGGCTGCGGAGTGGGAGGGGTCATGGCCTGACTGAGTCGGGGGCGTGACGTTGCAAGACCTGGGGCGGGGTTTTAAGTCCTTCTTTTGATGGTGGCCAGAATTACAGGTCGATGCCATGGTAATTTATGAGGACACGCCATGGGTAACAGTGGAAGAAAACATTGCTTTGCACGGGTATATTTAATCTATTTCATTTAATGTTTCTGTATGTTGTTGCAGAAACAAATCCAACTTCCCTCCCACCCCTGCAGCTGACAGAAGTTGATTTTTACCTTCATTTTTTCAATCCCCGTTGGCTGCGGAGTGGGAGGGGGCGTGGCCTGACAGAGTCGGAGCGTGGTTTCCCGAGATCTGGGGCGGGGGTCAGAGTGGCATGAATTATAGGTCGATGACATGGTAATTTATGGGGACCCGCAATGGGTAGCAGTGGAAAAAAACATCTTTTATTAGTACTGAATGGTCGTAGTCTAAAATTAGTCAATTTCATCTACGATTTTTGTGTGTCGTTGCAGAGAGAAATTCACCCTCCCACCCCTGCAGCTGATTTTTTCAATCCCCGTTGCCTGCGGAGTGGGAGGGGGCGTGGCCTGGCAGAGTTGGGGGTGTGGATTATCAAGATGCTTCGAACGGTTGTAGTCTGAAATTAGTCTATTTCATCTAAAATTTTGTGTCATTGCAGAGAGAAGTTCACCCACCCACCCCTGCAGCTGACAGAAGTTTATTTTTCCCTTCATTCTTTCAATCCCTGTTGGCTGCGGAGTGGGAGGGGGCATGACCTGACAGAGTTGGGGGTGTGGCTTAGCAAAGCGCTTTGCATAGGTGATTTAATCTATTTCATTTAATGTTTCTGTGTGTCGTTGCAGAATGGCTGCAGAGTGGGAGGGGGCGTGGTCTGGCAGAGTTGAGGGCGTGACTTAGCAAGACGATTCGAACAGTTGTAGTCTATAATTAGTCTATTTTATCTAAAATTTTTGTGTGTTGTTGCAGAGATAAATTCACCCTCCCACCCCTGCAGCAAACAGAAGTTTATTTTTACCTTTATTTTTTCAATCCACGTTGGCTGCGGAGTGGGAGGGGGCGTGACCTGACAGAGTCGGGGGCGTGGATTAGCAAGACGCTTCACATGGGTGTATTTAATCTATTTCATTTAATGTTTCTGTGTGTCGTTGCAGAAAGAAAGTCAACCTCCCACCCATCCCTGCAGCTGACAGAAGTTGATTTTTACCTTTATTTTTTCAATCCCTGTTGGCTGCGGAGTGGGAGTGGCCTTACAGAGTCGGGGCGTGGCTTAGCAAAGCGCTTCGCATAGGTGTATTTAATCTATTTCATTGAATGTTTCTGTGTGTCGTTGTAGTAATAGAAAAACACATAAGTTATATTTATGGTAACCGGAATACCTTTAACAGTGTCAGTAAATAGAAATGGATGAGATCCTCAGCTGCTGATAATTACCTGGTTGTTATGGAAACCTGCCCTCCCCATGTGTCCCTTTGCAGAGAATGGCAGTTGGAGTTTAAAACCAAAGCTCCCAGTTGTAATGTTGGCTAATGGAAATCATATTTTGGGAATATCTCGGGAACGGTACGTCCTAGAGAGATGAGACCTGGTCTAAAACCTTCCCGGACACCTGATGTACCTGTGTGCCGAATTTGGTGAAAATCGGTCCAGTAGTTTGGTCGCGCATAGAGAACAGACAGACAGACAGACACTCATTTTTATATTATTAAGATATATATATATATACACATACATATATATACATACATATATACATATACACACACACACACACCTCAATGCCAGCACACAGGCCAAATATAAATACGAAGGTGCAGGCCAATGAATCCGGCAACTAATCCATGACAATATAAGAATTAAAAAAATGGCAGCTCTCACAAAAATGAGTGAAAAGAAAACCACTTTATTCACTCCTATGGTTGCAAGTAGGGATGAGCGAATGTGTGTTTTAGGTTTGGCGTACAAGGTTCAGGTTATGTAAGAATTCTGTTATGGATTCCACTACCAAAATGGTGTAAAGTAGAACCAGCTTAGTTGCCCATAGCAACCAATCAGATGTCACCTTTCATTTTTCACTGCTTCATTGGAAAATAAAAGGTGGAATCTGATTGGTTGCTATGGGCAACACACCAGTTTTGATAAATCTCTCCCCCCTTCCCGTGTACTTTGAGGAGTATGTAGCATTATGTGTAGTCACTGTACTAATCTGTGTGGGAGAAGTGACCGCTCACTGTGCAGACTGCACACAGTGTAGTCAGAAGAGAGCGCACACACAGATACTGTGTTCAGAAGATAGTGCATGTAGTGAGAGCTGTCAGAAATGAGATCTCTATCCTATGTATGGTTCTACACCATGGTTCAGACTATAGAGATCTGCACTGACGTTATCAGCAGAAATATCTATTGTGTCTACAAATAATGGACTTTCTACAGAAGGGAAAGTGAGAACTAGATCTGCTGAGGGAAAATTCGATTTGTCGCAAAGCCTAATTTCCCCGTGCTTCATGGTAACTAATCAATTTTCCCTGGAAAGGGGGAAAAATACAAACTCACCTAATCCATTTGAGCACGAAAAGTGTGCTGCAGCCATCTTGATTGACTATCCCGCGCAAAATCTTGTGTACAGTGATGTATGACGTCACCACGCCAGCCAGCGTAATAACGTCATCATGCACAGTGTGAGATTTTGTGCTGGATCTTCAATCAAGATGCCCATGACGGCCAGTTTGCGCTCAAATGAATGAGGTGAGTAGTAATTACAGACATTTATTAATCATCTAATGGTCCAAACTGCTTTATTTTGACTGCAACAGAAATACTTCTAAATAATTTTTTGATGTTTAACCCTTTCATGACCGGACCTATAAAAGGCCTGAATGTCCAGGCAAATTTTTGTGATTTGGGCACATGGTGGTTTAGTGACCCTTTTTTTTTTTTTTTAATACGAAAATAATTTTTGCAATTTTTTTTACTTGACACTTAGGACTTATTAGAATTTTTTTAAAAGTTTTTTTTATATTTTTTTAGGTGTAATTTGGACAAAAACCGCTAATTCTTATTTTAAAAAATTAATTTTTAATTATAGATTTTTATTTTTTAAATATTAAAACTGACAAATTAATTATTGCAATGGGTTTCCTATTTGATGATGATCGATTTGATACATAACATGTATAGATTTTATTGAACGGGGCGACTATGGTGACTGTTTCCGTTGGCGACTGCGTGTTTAAATTTATTATTTTTTTTACACTTTTTATTTGTATTTTTATTATTATTTTTTTTACTTATATAATAATTTATATTTGACAAATAATATGTCCCTCAGGAGGTCATTAAAAGACCTCTGGAGGACATTGACTTTATAATTTTTTTTTTTTACACTTTTTTTTCCACTGTTTCCACTGTAACTGGGGAATCCACCGGAGCCCCAGTTACAGGGGAAAACAGCCCCCTGTGGGCTCATTAGACACAGGCAGAGCTGATCAGGGTCTCCTTAGACCCTGCAGCACTGCTGTGGCCCCAAGAAACCCGGCGGTCACGTGACCGCAGGGACTAGCACAGGAAGCTGCCTCTTCCTTCCTGCCTCCTCCAGCATGCCTTCAGGTAAGGCTGTCCTCCGGCACAAGAGGAGGCAGAAGCGGTAATAAACTGCTCCTGTCTTCTCCTCAGGGTCCCCGCTCTGTCTGTGAGCCGGGACCCAACCTGCTCCTGCTAGATTGCAGGAGCAGGAGCTTTAATCCCAGCTCTTATCAGCGCTGTGATTAAAGCGCTGCCTGCACGTGTATATACGTGCTATCTGCACGTGGCATGTGCAGATAGGACGTATATACACAGATGGCGGTCTTCATGGGGTTAAGGAAATGCTATTTATGACTAAAGCATATCCTACATTAACATTATTATTGCTTCTCCCCATGTGAATTCTCTGATTTAAAGATTTGATTTCAGATTAAAACATTTTCCACATTCTGAACATGAATATAGCTTCTCACCTGTGTGAATTCTCTGATGTCTATCACGTTCTGGTTTAAAAACTATAACTTTTCCAAGTCTGAGTATGAAAATGGCTTCTATCCTGTGTGAACTGCCTGATGTCTAACAAGATTTAATTTACGGCTATATCGTTTCCCACATTCTGAACATGAATATAGCTTCTCCCCTGTGTGACTTCTCTGATGTTTGACAAGGCTTGATTTCTGGATAAAAGATTTCCCACATTCTGAACATGAAAATGGCTGTTCCCCTGTGTGAGTTCTCTGATGTATAACAAGATCTGATTTCTGGATAAAACATTTCTCACATTCTGAACATGAAAATGGCTTCTCTCCTGTGTGAATTCTGTTATGTGTAATAATACTTGATTTACAGCGAAACAATTTCCCGCATTCTGAACATGAAAATGGCTTCTCCGCTGTGTGAACTGCCTGATGTCTAACAAGATTTAATTTACTGCTATATCGTTTCCCACATTCTGCACATGAAAATGGCTTCTCCCCTGTGTGAATTCTCTGATGTATAACAAGATCTGATTTCTGGATAAAACATTTCTCACATTCTGAACATGAAAATGGCTTCTCTCCTCTGTGAATTATGTTATTTGTAATGATACTTGATTTACTGCTAAACAATTTCCCGCATTCTGAACATGCAAATGGCTTCTCCCCTGTGTGACTACTCTGATGCTTAACATGATCTGATTTCTGTTTAAAACTGTTTCCACATTCTGAACATGAATATGGCTTCACCACTGGGTGACTTCTCTCATGTCTAACAAGAGATGATTTATCGCCAAAACATTTCCCACATTCTGAACATGAAAATGGCTTCTCCCCTGTGTGACTTCTCTGATGCTTAACAAGATCTGATTTCTGTTTAAAACCTTTCCCACATTCTGAACATGAATACGGCTTCTCCCCTGTGTGAGTTCTCTCATGTCTAACAAGACATGATTTATCGCCAAAACATTTCCCACATTCGGAACATGAAAATGGCCTCTCATGAGTTCTCTGATGTCTAACAAGATATGATTTAAAGCTGTAACATTTCCCACAGTCTAAGCATGTATGAGTTGTTGGATGTTCAACTCTTCTGTGTCCTTTTTTTTGCTTAACAGGCTGTGACGAATCAAAGGGCAGGACAGAAACATCAGATGATTGACTGTTGGTTTGCAAGGCTGAGGGTAATTCTGGGATAGTGACACATGCTTTAGAAGTATCTTGTATCATGGTATGATCATTTGCTTTTAGATCTTTAGGTATCAGAAGTCTCTTTGAGCTCTTGATATATACATCTGCAAAAAAAACGGTATCTTTTAATAACAATTTTAACATTATATATATCTTTAAAAGTTTGGTACTTTATAAGCCAGTATAAAATGTTTTATTATGCTCACTAAGAGAAACAAAATAAGTCTTCCAGGTATGGAAGGCTAAAAAAGTAAAAGCTATGATGTTATATAGCAAGGTTTCGAAACAACGTAGGTCTCCTGATGAGGCATAGTGATGCCTGATGAAGTTATGACTCCTGAAAGACTCTTAGGCCCCTTTCACACGAGCGTGTCCGGATTTGGTCCGGATGCGTTCAGGAAAATCCGCACGCATCCGCACCAATCCGCACGCAATCGCAGTCAGTTTTGACTGCGATTGCGTACGTTTGTTCAGTTTTTTCCGCGCGGGTGCGAAGCGTTTCAATGCGTTTTTCACGCGCGTGAAAAAAAACTGAATGTTTACAAACAACATCTCTTAGCAACCATCAGTGAATCACGCATTGCATCCGCACTTGTGTGCGGATGCAATGCGTTATTCACGCAGCCCCATTCACTTCAATGGGGCCAGGGCTGCGTGAAAAACGCAGAATATAGAACATGCTGCGATTTTCACGCAACGGCGAACTGCTGCGTGAAAAACATCGCTCATGTGAAAACCCCCTTGAAATGAATGGGTCAGGATTCAGTGCGGGTGCAATGCGTTCGCATCACGCATTGCACCCGCGCGGAAACATCACCCGTGTGAAAGGGGCCTTAATCTGCATCTCTTAATGAGCCTGATAAAACATTAAAATTATATTGATGCTTTGTAACATTTCTATATTAGATTTTCATAAAAATGACATGGAACCTGGTAAAATTCAATTACTTCAATTGAATGGCAAAGTGGTTTGCATAACAGATCACACCAGATCTAACAGTACACTTCAGGGCAAGGACCAGTAGATCATGATGGACCTTCAATCTATTCTCTTGTAGTTTTCCACTTCTGTCTTGATGCCAATATCGTCATAAGTTCATGTTTTAATGTGTCCATCACCAGTCCTTTTTAGTGAAATGGTCAGTAGAAAAGGACCTGTTACTTTTTGCTTATTAGGTGGTATCTGTCTCACACACTCCCTTGCAGCTTCATGCTCTTTAGCACAGAGTCTATGGCAGAGTATACCCCTCTCAGTCTCTTCTTCCAGTCACTTATGTTATTGTACAGAGTCTCTCCTATTAAGCTTAAGTTTTCCCTATCTGCAGACAACTAGGGACTGACAGCTCCCTTATACATAGTTTCTAGATGAACTAGAACCTTACAGTGGGAGGGGTGGAGAAGCACAGCCTAAACGGTAACAGTGTTACAATATTAGTCTGTCATAGACTGTAGTGTTTCAATGCATGTATATGGGAATGACTAAGCAGATTTTCGAGACATAAACATGTCTTTAGAAATTAAAAAACAGAGCTGAACCAGATAGAAGTCAGAAGATCGGTGTGGCTGTTTTTTACCCTCCAAAACTTTGCATAGGCAGAAAGTCAAAGTCTCTCATTATTAGCTGGCTGTGCACTAGCCCTTTCCACAGTGCAGTGGAGCTTTAGTATAATAATAATGCAAATGAACAGGATATATATGATTTAGAGATGATCGAATTTCTCAAATATTTGATTAAAACGGTTCGCCAAATTTCCCCCCCAATTTTTTTTTTTAAAAGAGCTATTTCCTGGCTTCTGAGACCATGGATAGTGGTGTAGAACACTGTGCATTGCAGAAACATACCTAGGGAGTCCGTTGTGGTAGTGAAACAATACTGTGAGTCAGTATGACAAGCACTTGACAGTTATCACTCATACAATCACTTAACACTGACCAAATAACTCAAATGTGAACTCAGCCTTACAGGTCAATGTTAGCGCCGTGCAGTGGCCCAAGATTCTACTGTAAAATGAAAGTGCATTCCTTTTACACAGCCATCAGCTGATTCCACATAGATTTCTATAGAACTCATTGTGTTACACGCTGGTACAAGTAGAGCCCCCATGACAGAGCGGAGACGGTGTCAGTAGTAAGTTTGTATTGACATCACTGTCCGTTTTGCCCTTCTCATCCGTCACAAGAAAAAAAAAAAAAAAAAAACGGATCCGGTCTTGTGAGCATCCCCCTTCATTCAGTCAGCATTTGCTCAGTAATCCATCAATATTGCTAAGGCCAAAAAAAAGGAGTGGATCCAAAACAGAAATGACAAGTGATTGGAAAGTTTGCATGTCTTCTGTGTTTTGTACCCACTCCTGCTTTTTGCCTTCAAATCATGAGCATATCCGGCAGCAAAATAGGGACCGTGTAATACAGGCCTTACGGATACTCCAAGGGCAGGATCCATTGTTTTCTTCCATCCTCTGACAGATCAGAAGAGTAAAATAAATTGTGATCTCAAGAAGGCCAAACAGGGACAATAGTGGGCCCGTCATAGAGTAGGGATGGTGGTTACTGCATGAGCAGTCAACACAGTGGCCCTGTCAGAGTAGTGAGGGTGGCAACAGCATGAGGAGTCAACACAGTGGCCCTGTCACAGAGTAGTGAGGGTGGCAACAGCATGAGGAGTCAACACAGTGGCCCTGTCACAGAGGGGTGAGGTTGGCAACAGCATGAGGAGTCAACACAGTGGCCCTGTCACAGTGGTGAGGTGGGACAAAAGCAGTGGCAGTACTAGCACAAGATACTGGGCGGCAGTAGGAGCACATGGCAACAGGCGTGTGGCATCAGGTGGGTGACAGCATCCGAATAGTGGCTGAAGCAGGTGGCCAGAAGAAGTGGGTCTCTTTTGACAAAGTTTGGGTTTGCCACCCAGAATGATCTAGTCTGATGCATCAGTCACTGGCGTGTGGAAATCCTGGCTCATCCACGCCTGATTCATCTTTGCAAAGTTCAGTCTCTCCAGATTTTGGGTGGAAAGGAGAGTTCTCCTTGGGGTAACTATGCCCCCTGCTGCACTAAACACCCACTCTGATGCCACACTACTGGCCGGGCAGGAAGGCTTGTCCAGGGCAAACAGCCAGTTGCGGCCACAAATGAAGTTTGGCTCCCCGATAGTCTAGGGGATCTTTGATGTGGGGCTGCAGGGTGCAGTCCAGTATGGCACCACCTGCTGGTTCAGGTTCTGCTCCATGTCTTGCTGCTGTATGGTGGTTTCTTCACTAGGCGGGTGAGGAAAATTGGTCATCAGAAACTCTAGACTTAAGTTGCTGATGATGGATCTGGTACTGCTTATGCCCCCACACCCCCCTCCAGCAGCCATGGCAGTGGAACGTGAGAGCAGAGAGCCCCATCGGTCAGACTTTTGTGAGACCTTTGTGAGCACATATAGCCAGCAGCCAACTAACTACATAGGATGTCTAAATAGTAGTTCAGTTTATCTTCCCTCTCAGCGGGGGAAAAAAGGCCCCCATTTTGGACTGGTAGCAAAGGTTTAACATGGTGGAGAGCCAGTACTCATCCCTCTGCCTAATGGTGACAATTCGGCTGTCACTACGCAAGTAACTGAGCATGCATCGGGCCATTTGTGCAAGAGACTCAGAGGGGCTCTCTGTTACCATCTCCACTGCATACTGCCACGGTGTGTCTGGGTCATCTGCCTGGTCTTCCTCATCGCCCTGTAGCTCCTCCTACTCCTCCTCTCCTGTCACCTGTGCAGAAAAACCACCCATTTCTGTATACATTGCTTGTGCATGAATGTTCTCCTCCAGTTCAGTCCCCACAGGGCTCAGGAGGCTATAAGATGTAGGCTCCACATCTCCTGTCCCCTGGCCAGTCAGATTTAGCAGCAACTATTCCAGGACATGAATGACGTTGTTCATCCCATAGTGCTAGTGACTGACAAAGGTGCCTCCTCAAAGGGCCCGAGCAAACAGCAGCTGTCACGCATAAGCTGCCACTGGCTAACGTCAAAGTTACACAGGGAAGTGCTCCTGTCCGCCTGCATCAACAAGAAATCATTTATGGCCTTCCTCTGATGATATAATCAGTCCAAAATGTGGAGGGTGAAGTTCCAATGGGTGAAAACATTGCATATAAGCTGATGTTGGGGAATGCTATTCTGCCTTTGCAGTTCAAGAAGGGTTTGCTTTGCTTGCTTTGTAAGAGTGGCTGAAGTGCATGCACAGTTTCATGGTCATTTTCAGGATGTATTGCAGATGGGTGGAATACTTCAGGAACGGTTTTACAATCAGATTAAAGATGTGCGCTATGTAGAGTGAATGGCTCAGCCCTCCTTGACACAGTGCCGACACGATCATCTTCCCGTTTTCGGTGATCATGGTTCCAATTTTAAGTTGGTAAGGAGAGAGCCAGGATTTGATTTCCTCCTGAAGGACGCAGAGCAGTTCCTCATGTGTGACTCCATTCGCCCAGGAAAACTAGGTGCAGAAGAGTGCCACACAGTCGTACCCTGCACATGTGGTATGCTGGAGAAGCACTCTGCATTGTGCCTGTAGTGGAGGCTGAGGACAAGGTGGAGAATGAGGAGGCAGTGGAGGACAATGGCGCAAGACCCACAGCTTGAGACCGTGGAGGCAGCAGTGACGTCACCTGGCCAAGGTGCTGGTGTGGCCGAGCAGGAACCACATTTACCCAGTGGGCCTTAAAGGACACATATTGTCCTTGACCGTAGTTATCAGGATCAAGGACTGGACCACCTTCTGTTCAACATACATGTGCAGGGCTGGTACTCTAGAAGTTAATGGCAGCTTGGGAGTCTCCACCAGCCATCAGTTCTCTGAAAGGTGCAGAGTCTACCACATGGACAAGGGAGGGACTGTAGTACCAGCAACTTGGCCAGGAGGACATTCAGCTTCTGCTTCATTGGATGAGTGCACGCAGACTGTTGTCTTTTTCCAATCGCCTCTGTGATCGATTGTTGATTAAATGAGTGAAGAGGAGTAGGAGGAGCAAGAGCATTAAGACCAGTAGTTGATGGAAAGGAAACAGAGCTCCCTTCTGCTGAGGTGGTGGAGCCTTGACTGCTGGAGAATGGGTGTGGGCCACTAGGTGATGCAGGTAGGCTCCTGCATAGCCACTCTCTTCTTATGATGATGAAGCCCCATCTTCACCTGGCTCCCATATGTAATCGGTCACAACATCATCCACTACTGTGTGCACATCACTGATGTCACCCAGTCTTAGGGCCACGTGCCTGACCACTCACAATACCAGTTCCCACGTGACTCTCATCATTGCTACTTGCCCGCCTACCGGAGGAAACAGCGGATCTCTCCTCCAGGTCTTGGCTGGGCAGTAGCTACTGACTGTCCTCTAGAATCTCGTCCTCACTGAAAAGTGGAGCTGAGCCAAAAGCATATAATACTTCTCGAGATGAGGGAACAGAAAATGACAGAGGCAGATTGAGGACAGGTGCGGGCACAGAGCTTGTTCCAAAAGCATGCCAACTAAGTGTCATGTTAGAGGAACCCACCGACTCCTGGCTGGGGGTGTCTGATGTCATTTGCGATGAAGTAGAAGAGAGAGTCAAGGCAAGCAGGTAGGCATTAAGCACGTAGCAGAGTCCAGGAACACAAGCACGGGTCAGGTACACAGGACCACAAGCAGAGATAACAGCAACCTTAGCAGGACACAAGGACCTTGATGTTGAGGCATCTGGGAAGGGGGCTGAGACACATATATATGTGCAGGAAGGATAGGATTGGTCAGCGAGGTCACATGATCTAACCCACAAAGAACAGGAAGTGACGCGCGCTGGCCCTTAAGGAAGTGATGCAGGGAGCAAACAGCAAGCATGCTGTGGCCAGGGCTGAAAGGAAACTGTGGAGTGGATCTCAGAACAAACAGTACCTACACGGACAGAGCCCAGGACTGCAGCGGTGAATGGGGAAGCACTGGCTGCAGATCAACACTGAATGAGGTGCCCAGGACCGCAGCGGTAAGCAGGGGAACAGCAGCACACAACAGCTGCTGTTAGAAACACACCCCAAACTGGTTGTATCAGACTGCAATTTCACCCCCGAAGCAAGGATGAATGGACATACTTTTATATATCAACTAAATACACCCCAAAACTGTTTGTATCAGACCACTGTTTCACCCCGATAACAAAAGCAAGGATTAATGGGAGTACTGATATATCATAGAATGCAAACAACCTAAAATCTGTAGTATTAGAGCACTTGGTATCCCCAATTAGTGCAGCAATGTGTAATAGAATCGCTCCTATTACCCAGGCTTTACACTCTCCTATTGGCCCCTGCTCTCTCCCTACAGAGTGGATAAAGCCTCCCTATTATATCCCTACACTACGAATAATCTTTCCGTGAACTGCTCAATAGTAATTTTTGGTGAATGAACTCTTTCCTGATCTCGGTCCCTAGTGCCTGTAATGTCTCTCCCTGCACTAAGTTCACTGTGAATTGGCGGAGACCAAGCAGGAGGAGGCTTTTTATAGGGCTATGACATCACAGGGGCTGGCTATCTGCTGTTTGGCTGTCTGCATGGCATTGTGGGTGATACCTCGTTCCCAGGCTTCTTACTTCCACTTTGTAACATGTACAGCAGCTATTTTAGGAAAAAATATGATTTGTTACCATGAAGCACAAGGAAATTCGACTTCGGGACGAATCAAATTTTTCCTGAAATTCAGATTGAATTCCACTTCATCAACTTCGATTCGCTCATCTCTAATTATAATCAACAAATAAAAGCAGTTCAACAATATGTAACTGTATATTTGCATAGTAGGAATTGTGGCAAATTTCCACAAACCTCCGTAGTCCAAAGTACCTTGCTCCAGAGCACTACAACTCATCACTAGTTGGACATGCATAGACGCATTTTACAAGGGCCAATAATGGGAAAGAATGTTTACTCAAGCAATCATCAGCCCATATAAACGCACGACCAATCAAGCAACACACAAGCGAACAATTGTCAGCTAATCAGATCTGTTCAGTGGCAGAAATCGTCATGTAAATAGGAGATAAACTGCCAAAAATATTAAAAGAGTACGAGGGACAAAGGATCATAGGAATTCTTCATTGGACTGCATAACGGATCTTCATACGAGCGCTGATCAAATAGTTTTATTACTGATAGATGCTTGCTATGGCCATCAATCGTGCCATGTAAAAAGAACCTTACACAGGAAGTATAAAGGGGCACATCAAATCTGAGTTTTTATTGCTTTATTTAGTGGTTACTAGTGTTGATTGAGCACCAAAGTGCTTGTGTGCTCAGGTGCTCTGGTAAAACACTTGGTGATGCTCGAGTGCTCTACAGAGCACCCGAGCACAATGTAAGTCAATGGGAGAAGACCAGGCACCCCTGCTCGGATGAGGGGAGGGTGTCGGATTCATAGGAAAAGTTCAGAATCGCAAATTCTCTTCTCTCACTCGTTAAAGTACGCTAATTAACTGAATTCATATGCATATTACAATGCGTAACATTAGCATACAAATTCGTACACATTAGCATACTCGAGCATCACACTCGAGCACAAGTGGTGTTCAGCCGAACACCAAGCGGACCTGAGCGAGTTCGGCCGAGCATGCACGCTCAACACTAGTGGTTACTACTCACCGGGCTGGTTATCTGTAGGAATGTCCTCTATACTCTGCTCATCACCTCTCACATCTGTCTCTGGAGGATTAATATTGTTCAGATCTTCACCCAGATTCACAAGCTGTGAAACAAATATTATAGAAGTCATCAGACAGTTGGAGAAGTCGAGTGGAAGGTTTTATATGACCAGAAAGATCAGTAAATAGAATGATGACCAAAGTGACCAAACAGCAGAAGTTATCTGAGCCAAATATCTGCAGGTCTCCTGTATAAATCCAACCTCTTGGTTCCTTATTCCAACAAACAGTCTCCAAAGCTTGAAAAGAAAATTGTGAGAAGATCCAGAC
Organism: Rhinella marina; assembly: GCA_900303285.1. NCBI lineage: Eukaryota > Metazoa > Chordata > Amphibia > Anura > Bufonidae > Rhinella > Rhinella marina. The sequence continues at coordinate 11,625 of ONZH01026384.1, read as the reverse complement.
AAAATGTAATGTCTTTCTCATTATACAAGGATAAAACATATAATACTGGTGGATAAAACAAGACTGAACACAAGATCTTCACAGCCTTCTACACATCATAGGGGACATTTCATGAGACCTTATCTCCATCTACCTGATCATCCTGTGGGACATTGTGATGTTCTTCTGAACCATCCTGTAGAAGAAGAGGACTGGGACATCTCTCCGGTGTTCTTCTCTCTTCCTTAACTGCAGGAAACACATCCAGTGACTGAATCCATTCCTTACATACAGATAATGAGAGGACGTGTGGATTTAGTCATGTCTATTACCTGGTGATGTGAGGGGCCGGTGATCCTCCATCATGACGTCCTTGTACAGATCTTTGTGTCCTTCTAAATACTCCCACTCCTCCATGGAGAAATAGACGGTGACATCCTGACACCTTATAGGAACCTGACAACACAAGGATACAGTCATCACCCAGATCCCTTCATAGCGTTCCTGTATAATGTCCCAGCATTCCCAGCTGTGTCACCTCTCCAGTCAGCAGCTCAATCATCTTGTTGGCGAGTTCTAGGATCTTCTCTCTATTGATTTCCTCATGTATCAGGGGGTGAGGTGGAGGCCCTGTGATTGGGCTAAGGGTTCTTCCCCATCCTTCAGACACAGGGTCCTGACAGCGCTCACTAGAGGTCTTCTTCACTACTGTGTAGTCCTGGTTATGGAGAGACACTGTAATAAATATCACTCCATACATCTCCAGAGTCCCTCACCTCTCCAGTCATGTCCATCTGTTAGTAACATAGATAAGATGATGTAATGTGACATCATCAGAATCTCTTACCTCTCCAGTAAGCCGGAAGAGGATCTCTAGGGTGAGATTTATTATACTCTCCGCCATCTTGTCCCTGTCCCTATCCATCCTTGACGGGTCAATCAGGAGGAGGATCTTATATAGAAGATATCCACTGAGCGGATCCTATATTGTAGGAACCTGAATGGAAAGAAGTTGAGACAATGTAAAATCCTACAAAATCCCAGGTCAAATCCAATTAGTGGAGATAATATGGGAAAACATGTTAACCCTTTAATGATATAGTCAGGTTTATTCGTAATGATTATTAGTAATGCTTATACTGAACATTATTCTAAGATACTTTCTTTGTGATACATTTAACTTTGATAGTAGATTTTGGTTAATTAACTGTATACAAAACCTATAGAAATTTTTGAAAAAAAAATGTTGCTGTTCAAAACTGTAGCAGAACTACATATTTACCACAACTAAGTGGTACAGCAGCAGCTGCTCCACCAGTAACTGGGCCAGGTGAGAATTCAGCTTCCTCATAACTAAGTTGTTTTATGACTACACATTTCATTACCGATTACTGACGACAGTTCGTAGGAGGAGGAGTTTGAGCAGGAGAACCAGTAACCGGTGAAGACGATGACAAGGACACTTTACTGCTCAGTTTGGCTGCCACAAAGACAAATCCTGCAGACCTGTGGTTATTTGTGCTGGCTTTGTAGAGCTAAGGCCCATACAGGAGATACTTGCTTAGAGCTAGTGGGAACCGATCTTGATATAAGTCTGGCACGTCCAGCACCCACAGAAGTAACAGAATCGCCAGTTCCTGAGCCGACTACAATAGAAGCAGATCTGCCTCTGACAATTATTTCGGAGGTTTTGGCTGTATGTTCCTCTATGTTGCCTCTGTGGCCACCACTCTCCTCATCTGATGTGTCCTCTTCATCACCCCAATCTGACTCCCAGCTCCTTTCCTATACACAATCATCATCATAGTCCTCACTGTCTCCACCACTTTTATCATACTGTGATATGTCATCCTCAGCTCCTTGACTCCGCTCCCAATTCCCTGTAGTGACAAGTGTCATTACAACTACTACCAACACAGCTATGCATGGGGTCCCCCAGCTCTGCCTGACTCAGAGGTCACCTCTATATCATCCTGCTGTGACTGAGAAGAGGAGTGAAACATCCAGTCCACAATCTCATCTTTGATGTCCACGATAATAAGGCAGTACGAAAAAACCAAAAAGGGGAAAATCTTCAAAAAGGTTGAAGCTTTATTGAATTGCCCTCAAATATTCCATACAACCATGCTCTGACTGACCTATGTTTTTAGGCCTATCAGTGCTAAAAGTTTAAAGCAAGAAGGACCAACAGGAGTATATGTACGGAAGTGAAACGTCATGATTGAAACATATTACAAATGTGTTTAAATCCGAAACAATAGCCTGATTATAGGAAAAAAAAGTCAAAATTTAAAAAAAGCATAAACATTAGAGATAAAATTTGATTCTTACAGTTTCGCCAAGAAATTTGATTTGTTCCAAATTAATATATCACTTATCGCTATAAATCAGGTCACTCTGCCAAATCAGATTCTTCTCACTTGGTGGCCTAATCTCAGTGTGAAGGCTTGGAAGTTAACCATTTCCCGACAGTAAATTTACGTCGGCAGAGGGGCATTGAAAAACACATCGTAAAATGTCTGCTCTTTTAAAGAGCAGACACTCACCACTAATGTCTGCGTCTGGCGGTAACGATACAAAATAATCTTGACACAATGTAATGGGTTTATGGTTAACTGGTATATGAATGTTGTAACTGCAACACTGTATGCATTCACCAATAATGCACAGTGTGGTTTGTAGGAAAAAAATGAGCAATTGTTTAGCGTTTGCAGCTGAATGTATGCTGTTGGGGTGCTGGCAATAAGCCTATGAACTGTAGAAACTTGTTTACATAGTAACATTGTTTAAAAGACCGAAAAAAGACATCTGTCCATCCAGTTCGGCCTGTTATCCTACAAGTTGATCCAGAGGAAGGCAAAAAAACCTGTGAGGTAGAAGCCAATTTTTCCCACATCAGGGGAAAAATTCCTTCCCGACTCCAATCAGACATCAGAATAACTCCCTGGATCAACGACCCAGCTCTAGTAACTATAACCTGTAATATTATTACCCTCCAGAAATACATCCAGGCCCCTCTTGAACTCTCTTAGTGAACTTACCATCACCACCTCCTCAGGCAGAGAGTTCCATAGTCTCACTGCTCTTACCGTAAAGAATCCTCTTCTATGTTTGTGTACAAACCTTCTTTACTCCACACACGGAGGATGTCCCCTCGTCACAGTCACAGTCCTGGGGATAAATAGATGATGGGAGAGATCTCTGTACTGACCTCTGATATATTTATACATAGTTATTAGATCTCCCCTCAGTCGTCTTTTTTCTAAAGTGAATAACCCTAATTTTGATAATCTTTCTGGGTACTGTAGTCCACCCATTCCAGTTATTACTTTAGTTGCCCTCCTCTGAACCCTCTCCAGCTCTGCTATGTCTGCCTTGTTCACAGGAGCCCAGAACTGTACACAGTACTCCATATGTGGTCTGACTAGTGATTTGTAAAGTGGCAGGACTATGTTCTCATCACGGGCATCTATGCCTCTTTTGATGCAACCCATTATCTTATTGGCCTTGGAAGCAGCTGTCTGACACTGGTTTCTGCAGCTTAGTTTGCTGGTCACTAAAATTCCTAGGTCCTTTTCCATGTCAGAGTTACCCAGTGTTTTACCATTTAGTATGTACTGGTGACTTGCATTATTCCTTCCCATATGCATAACCTTACATTTGTCAGTGTTAAACCTCATCTGCCACTTCTCTGCCCAAGCCTCCAGTCTATCCAGATCCTGCTGTAGCAGTGTACTGTCCTCCTCTGTGTTAATTACTTTACACAGTTTAGTGTCATCTGCAAAAACTGATATTTTACTGTACAAGCCTTCTACAAGATCATTAATAAATATATTGAAGAGAATAGGGCCCAATACTGACCCCTGTGGTACCCCACTAGTGACAGTGACCCAATCTGAGTATCTACCGTTAATAACCACCCTCTGTTTTCTATCACTGAGCCAGTTACTTACCCACATACAGACATTTTCTTCCAGTCCAAGCATTCTCATTTTATATACTAACCTTTTATGTGGTACAGTGTCAAATGCTTTGGAGAAGTCCAGATATACGACATCCATTGATTCCCCGCGGTCCAGTCTAGAACTTACCTTCTCATAGAAACTGATTAAATTGGTTTGACATGACCGATCCCTCATGAAGCCATGCTGATATGGAGTTATTTGCTTATTTTCATTGAGGTTCTCCAAAATAGCATCTCTTAGAAAACCTTCAAACAGTTTACCCACAACAGATGTTAAAGGGAGTCTGTCAGCAGGATATTGGGTATAGAGATAATTACATCTCTATACCGGCCTTACTGCTGTGATTGTAAATATGTAAGTGTAATTGTTATTAGGGCAGTAGTTTACATAAAAAGTGTTTTTATTAACATGTGAAATACCTGGATAAGGAGCCCAAGGGGAGGTCCTGCGAGCCGTTGGAGCCCAGGCACGCCGCAGATTTCGGAGCCCAGCACTGCCATCCAGCTAATTATGCACGCCCCTTCAGCGCTGTCTTCTCCTCTGGCTGCGGCACAGACTCTTGTATGCACGGCGCATGCGCGAGATGCGCCGCAGCCAGGGGAGAAGACAGCGCTGAAGAGGCGTGCATAATTAGCTGGAGGGCGGTGCTGGGCTCCGAAATCTGCGGTGTGCCCGGGCTCCAACGGCTCGCAGGACCTCCCCTTGGGCTCCTTATCCAGGTTTTTTACATGTTAATAAAAATGCTTTTTTATGTAAACTACTGCCCTAATAACAATTACACTTACATATTTACAATTACAGCAGTAAGGCCGGTATAGAGATGTAATTATCTCTATACCCAATATCCTGCTGACAGACTCCCTTTAAACTTACCGGTCTATAGTTCCCGGGCTCTGTTTTTGGACACTTTTTGAATATTGGCACCACATTTGCTATGCGCCAGTCCTGTGGAACACTCCCTGTCAGTATAGAGTCCTTAAATATCAGAAATAAGGGTCTGGTGATGACATTACTTAAAGGGAACCTGTCATCAATTTTATGTTGCCCGTACTAACGGCAGAATAAAGTGCAGACAGGCGAGTTGATTTCAGAGATCTGTCATTTGTAAGTTAGAAGTAAGTGGATGCCGAGAACCAACATCAGAATCATTGCAGATTAGGCCTGGAAAAGAGTCACGTCCACCAGAGTCCTGGTTATTCATTAATTCCTGCTCTCCTTGCCCACCTGCTGATGACTGACAGGCTTCTACCTAGTTTTCTCCCTTTCTATCTAGGAGAGAATGGACAATCATCAGCAGATGGGCGGGGAGAGCAGGAGATTATGAATAACCGTGTCTCTTTTAGGTAGATTTGACTCTTTTCAATGATTATGATGCTGGTTCTCAGCAACCACTTACACTTAGCTCATGAGTGACACACCACTGAAATCAGAATTTCTGTCACTATATTATGTGGCCCTAAGTGAGGTCAGCATAAAGTCGATGGCAGGTTCCCTTTAATTCTCTTAGGATATGGGGGTGTATGCCATCTGGTCCTGGCGATTTGTCTATTTTAATCTTTTTAAGACGCCGCTGTACTTCTTCCTGTGTCAGACAGGGGACTTGTAATGGGGAATTTACTTTTATATTTCATCTGACAGTTCATTTTCATCAGTGAATACAGTGGAGAAAAAGTTATTTAGTAGCTTTGCTTTCTCCTCATCGCTCTCTGCAACTTCCTCTCATTACTCTGTAAGGGGCCGACACCTTCAGGTTTATACTTTTTACCCTTTATATAATTAAAGAACATTTTAGGATTAGTTTTACTCTCTTTGGCGATTAATCTCTCAGTCTCTAGTTTGGCTGTTTTTATTTGTCTTTTACATATTCTATTTTTTTTCTTATAGTTTTTCGATGCTTCCTCACTCCCCTCCTGTTTTAGTGATTTAAATGCTTTCTGTTTGTCATTTATTGCTTTCTTTACAGCTCTTTTTATCCACATTATTTTTTTCTTGTTTCTTAACCTTTTATTCCCATAAGGTATGTACCTCTCACAATTAGATATTAGGATGTTTTTAAAAATATCCCATTTTGTGGCTGTATTTTTATTTTTGAGGACTTTGTCCCAGTTAGTTAGGCCTATGGCCTCTCTTAGTTGGCTAAATTTAGCTTTTTTGAAGTTTGGTATTTTTGTTCCTCCCTGAAGAAACGCTCTTTTGAATGACAATTGGAAGGTTATTATTTTATGGTCACTATTTCCCAGGTGTCCCCCGACCTGCACATCTGTTGTTCTGGCAGGTCTATTGGTTAATACTAAGTCCAGTATGGCCGTCCCTCTAGTTGGGTCCTGAACCAGTTGGGAAAGGTAATTGTCTTTGGTTATTGCCAAGAACCTGTTTCCTTTATGAGATATACAAGTTTCAGTTTCCCAGTCTATATCTGGGTAGTTGAAATCCCCCATAATAACGACCTCATTATGATTTGCCGCCTCGTCTATTTAGTTTAGAAGTAGATTTTCTATGGACTCTGGTATACTAGGTGCTTTATAATAAACTCCTATTAGTATTGTATTCTTGTTTTTGGCTCCATGTATTTCTACCCACAGTGACTCCACCAGCTTCCTGGCTGTTCACACAAAAAAATATTATAGAATGCAGAAACTGCTACTTTTTTCTGGAAGAGTAATAATATTCCTCATAGCATTTTTGAAAGGTATTTTCAGCCACATTAGAGTTTGAAAGTTCAAGTAATTCAAATATATAATATGTAGGCCTACATAATGTTAAAAAGTTGCTATTAATGAAGGGAAACCATTACTAGTCTAATTAACATCCCCCTCCCTTCAGCCCTCTACATACAGTCCTATGTGGATGTATATGTGACAGGCACTGACAAGTAGCAGTGATAACATCAAAATAATAAGAGGAACTTAGCTGTACTTTATTCAGTCCTCATCATACTCTTATAAATGGAAACATCACATCTCGGTGTAGACGGTGTACACAGCAGGGATGCGTGGACCTGTCTGACACTAGTCTTGGTCAAAGGGAACTGGAGATCGCGAGCACCACGTGCTGCCACCGCCACCACTGATATATTACTGCAATATTAACACTTTTACAATCCTCCCCACTGATCACAGATGACAGGTGTCCTATACAGAAGCTGTGCCAATATGAGTACAGTCATGAAGGTAGGTAGCAGGACTAGAGTTGCCTCCTTTCCTAACAAAACATACCCAGCCAAGTTAAGCCTCATGCCCAAATGGGGTGTGACTGTGGAGGCGTTGCTTAACATGGGGTATTAAGTCGCTGTCATATTTTGGCTCCCAATAATATTAATGCCACCATCGATTCTTCCCAGTAATATTTTTGCCCTCTTTAGCTCTCCCTAGTAATATTAAGGCTCCCAGAAATAGTTATTAGTGCGTCCCAGAATTAATTCCCTCTAGTAAGAGTAATGACCCAATTAGTGCTCCCCAGAATGAACAATGCCCCCATTTAGTGCCCCCAGTAAGAGTAATGCCCCCATTTAGTGCCCCCAGTAAGAGTAATGCCCCCATTTAGTGCCCCCAGTAAGAGTAATGCCCCCATTTAGTGCCCCCAGTAAGAGTAATGCCCACATTTAGTGCCCCCAGTAAGAGTAATGCCCCCATTAGTGCCCCAAGTAAGAATAATGCCTCCATTAGTGTCCCCCAGTAAGACTAATGCCCCCATTAGTGCCCCCAGGGCATTACTCTCACTGGGGGGCCCCCATTAGTGCCCCCAGTAAGAATACTGCCCCCATTAGTGGCCTCAGTAAGAATAATGCATCCATTAGTGCCCCCCATTAAAAATAATCCCCCCATTAGTGCACCCCAGTAAGAAAAATTCCCCCGATTAGTGCCCCCAGTAAGAATTAAACTTCCCATTAGTGCCCCCTTCTCTGCAAAACAAAAAAAAACCCACTCACCTACTCCATTTGCCCATGCCATGATGAACACTCGCTGCTGACTGGAAGCTCAGGACAGGACCTGCGCTCCAGCGTGATAATGTCTCACAGGTTCTGTCCTCCAGTCAGCAGCGTGAGCAAATTGAGGTGTTTTTTTTTTTTTAACACAAGTGTGTGTGGGGTAGGTAAAAGCTGCACTAATGAGCGCTCTGCAATGGAAGCCTCATTTGAAGCAGTCCATATAGGAGAATACCGGCAATTAATATTGCTGGTAGAAAAAAAAAAAAACGACAGGGACACTAAGACACTAAAGTAAAGTACCGGCCTTGCTGATGAGATACAGGTTGGGTAACAACTCTAAGCAGGACCAGTGTCCTATACACATGTAAGCCTTACATATCAAGAATAAATGACCCCCGGCTCGTTTCTACAGTTACTTGGCACCGATCACTACGTCCTGGCTTCCTACTGCAAAGTGCAAGAGATGACAGGTCAGTGGTTAGGATTAGAGATGAGCGAACGTGCTCGTTATGAGTACTGTATCGCTCGGCTCCCGTGCGAACAAATGCCCGCAGGCATTGCGGATCCGTCCCCAGCTGCATGTAAGTCAATGAGGATGGATCGTTTGGTATGACACTCTTACCAACGGTTCCGTCCCCACTGACTTTCAGTCGGGTGAGGAGGACGGATCCGTCCTCATTGACTTACATGCAGCTGAGGACGGAACCGCAATGCCTGCGGGCATTTCACACGGGAGCCGAGCGATACAGTGGTCGTAACGAGAACGTTCGCTCATCTCTAGTTAGGATACCTGTTTGGTCCCCCAGTTTCATTAAAAAAATACAACTTGTTCCCCCAAAATACCTGTATAGCTCTGAAAACTGAAAAGTAAAACAGCTATGGCTTTTGGAAGGCGGGAAGGAAAAAAAGCACCAATGCAATCATCCAAATTGTTTTGGTGCTGAAAGGGTTAACCCCAGCTTCTGCTCAGTGAGTTCAGGAAAGACGCTCACCCACCTCTGTGGCTGGAAAATACAGGTCAAACTTCTTTCGGTCCTCAGAAGGCGGATTCAGTCCTTACTGACTGATTACCTGCCCCAGTAATCCTGACAGATAATGGCGGTGACTGTACACATACCTCCACCGCTGGACACTACATGTATGGGAAAGGAAGGGGGGACTAGTAGGCTAAAGGACCTTTCATGATGTCATGACCATGTGACCATGTGTAGGGAGGAGTCAGGCTGTGCTGTTGGAGGAAGTAAACGACCTGTGATGATGTCATGACCACGTGACCATGTGTGGGAGGAGTCAGGCTGTGCTGTTGGAGGAGGTAAAGAACCTATGATGATGTCATGACCATGTGAACAAGTACAGTAGATGTCAGGGGGTCACATGACCAAGCTCTGCTATAATAGGCTTCAGTTCTGTGCTATCTGAGCGTGAGCTGCAGGAACAAACTGACCCTCCTCTCACCCGACGTTCTTTCAACGTTTTGTTATCTTTGTCGGCAGTGGTAACGTGGCCTAATGGAATCCGCACTAGTTATTGAGTTTTTTGGTTCGTTTTTATGCCTTTATTAGTGGAGATTTGATGCGGATGTCCTGCAAATCTCCTTCCTTTGAAAAGGGTGAAATCCACAGAAGAAAAATGCAACAACAATTGACACGTTGCAGATTTTAAAATCCATACATCGGGCCAATTTCTGCACCTAAAAAAAAAAATTAAAAAGAACAGTGTCCATGGGATCTGGTTCTGTATTCTTCCGCACGTGATCTGCATCGTGTGCAGCCACCCTTAGTTAGTTCACCATCAAATACTCCTGTGTTCCTCTGTGGAACAATGCTGGCATAAAGCAACTGGGGGCCGACAAACCGCACTGACATAATGACTGACACCCTGAAACTTGAGGAAACATTGAGGAACACACAGAGCAGGAAATTATGGCAGACACCATAGGAGATCCTTTTTGCTGTACCAGCTAAGACAGAGTATTAGTTCCCACAACAAATGCGGCACAGTCACAGGGATTTTCCCTCAAACGTCAGTGACTCCAGCAGGTTTTGTCTGACATTCATCACTGTGTGTTCTCCTGATCCAAAGATGGCGAGAGGAAGTCACAGCCTTTTGGCCAGGGGATGGGGCCCTAGTAAAAAGAAATGTCGGAAAAAAATATGGAACCAAAATTTAATGGGTCCATTACATTTGCAGCTGACTGCCCTGACCGTGAGGAGACAGTCCCGTTGCATAGGGCCTAGACAGGGCCCTTAAAGGGGTTCTCCGGGAATTAAGAAAATGAAAATATGCAAACATTATTATAAATATATTCCCAAATACTTTTTATTAGTTATAATGGCTCGTTTTGTCTAGGAAGCAATCATTAGGAGAAACGAAATGGCCGCCGTCCTGTTAGTACACACAAAACCTGTCCTGTCCTCACACAGCAGGACATGTTACTTTACAACATTGAGAGAAAGAGCTGCCTCATCGTCCTCTCTTCTCTGACTGTCAGGGATTATGATTCTGACAACAGTTTAATATATTTAGCTGAAACTTTGTGGGAATGTAGTTCATCAGGAGACATGAAGTACAGAGAGGACAGACTGTGGTAATGGAGACCACACACAAGTACTGCCTCTTATAAGCCACATCTGCTCATGAACTCCTTTCCTACCGAGATTCAGCTAAAGATCTTATATATTTGGGATCATAATCCCTGACAGGCAGAGCAGAGAGGAGGATGGGGCAGCTCTTTAGCTCAGTGTTGTGAAGTAACTTGTCCTCCTGTGTGATTAGTACAGGTTCTGTGTGCACTAATAGGACGGCGGCCATTTTATTTCTCCTAATGATTGCTCCCTAGACAAAATAAGTGCAACGAGTGGCCAGCGGCGCGCTCCCTCTGTGCGGCGCCGCCGGCCTCCTCTGCTGCAGGTGGCGCGAGGACGTGAGGAGCGATGACCACACCACATGGCTAATTGTCATTGTTTTGAGTTCGGGTCGACGCCCTGTTTGCATCACAGGTCATGTGACGCTGGCCATGTCACATGACCTAGGAGTGGGCTATTTAAAGATGGCAACTGCCAGGGCTAGTTGCCTGTTATTGAAGTCCTTTCTTTGCAGTACTGTGCGTTATTGACTTGTGACCTTACCGTGTATCCAGACCCATTGCTTGTGACCTCGACCTCGATTCTGCTAATCCTGACATACTCTCCCGGTTTGACTTTGCTAAGCTGACTATTCGTATTGTGCTTGTTCATGCCTGTGTTTGTCTTTTGTTCCTTCCGTTCCCAATCCCTCACTTATTCAGAGTAGGGATTGTCGTCCAGTTGTCCCCCTAGGACCTTTAGCCTAGGGTAAGGCAAGTAGGCAGGGACAGTTGTGGGATAAGTCAGGGCACACCTTATCCAAGTTTTTCGGTCCGTGACAGAATAACAGGCCCAAAACTTTTATGGAGCCGTTGCAAGTACTGACTGACCAGGTCCAAAATATGGCACAAATGGTCCAGGACTTGGCAGAAAGGCTCCAGCAGCATGAGCAACAGCTTACCACCCCTGCGGCTGTTGCTGAGGTCCCTAATACCACCTTGGAACCTCAGGTTAAGCTCCCCGACCGTTTTTCTGGGGATCGTAAGGCTTTCCACGCCTTTAAGGAAAGCTGTAAGCTTTATTTTGAGTTGCGCCCAAATTCCTCGGGGCCTGAACCGCAGCAAGTTAAAATTATTATCTCCCTGCTGCAGCGTGACCCACAGGAGTGGGCATTTTCCTTGCCCCATGA
>ONZH01026383.1:0-19465 GCA_900303285.1 Rhinella marina | reverse complement strand
CATTTCTGCAGTGTATTGTAGTTTAATTCCCTTCACATCTCTGTTGTCATAACAGCCTGCCGGATCTCCGCATCTGGTTTTGCGGATCCTCCACTTCTCTGCCGAATCCCCATTGACTGTGGTGGGGTCCCGGTGTTCTGACATTTTTGCCAGAAATTGGCCAGATCACCGCCGGACCCCTTTACAGGCAAAATGTGAAAGGGACGGAGCGTAGTTCCAGCCGCAGGTGTGCAGTAGCGGCAGCACGGATCCGGCTAGAACAGCCTGCTGGACACCTGTGCCGCCAATGTGAAAGTAGCCTTAGGCCCCTTTCAAGCGGGCAAGTTTTCTGTACGGTTGCAATGCGTAAATTGAATGCATTGTACCCACACTCCACCCTGACCCATTCATTTCTATGGGTCTGTGCATATGGGAGTTGATTTTCACGCATCATCTCTGTGTTACGTGAAAATCGCAGCATGTTCTATATTCTGCGTTTTTCATGCAGCCTTGGTCCCATTTATGGGGCTTCCATAAAAAAATTTAAAAAAAAGATTCAAAGCGTTTTTCTCTGGTTGCTAGATATTTGTCATTCTTCTGGGTTTTTTTTGTTTGTTTTTCACTCGTGTGAAAAACGCACAAAAAAAAACTGAACCACTTAACGCAGACAAAACTGACTGCACTTGTGTGCAAAACCTTCCAGACACAATCCATATAATGTGAAAGGGGCCTCACAGTCACTGGGAGGAGCACTATGGGGGTTGTGTTTGAGCTGGTTAGGTTTTGGGTAAAAAAAACTGCTGTATTCTATGAACATTTCAAGTATTCAGGCTCCTTTTTCCACTTCTATAAATTGTTTTCCACCGATAAGCTGAAAACTTTATGGCTGGATTCAATACATTTTTCTTTTTGTTATTTTTGTTTTGTGTTCCCTGCTTCAAAAACCGCAAAGTGTTCATGTGGCATTACTTTTTGCATTTTATATATTTTTTGTTTTTAAAGATATCTTTTAAAAGAAGACAAGAGGGGTAATACTTTCCTTTTAAAAAAAAAAACACAGCTAGCCACAAAAATCTGCACGCAGTAAAAACACGCTTTGTAAAAAAAAAAAAAGCCACAAAACGCAGCAGAAATGCCTCAGAATTTTATTTAAAAAAAAAGTAATGTTGCGTGAAAAAAAATGCATGCGTTTCATTTATAGAGTATTCCATCACTCTAAAAATAATCCTGCATAGGAAAGAAGAGGCAAATAATCTTTGAACGGACAGGGGCTGATTTGTGTCATATTCTGTGAACAATTTGTAATTTGTGACACTTTTTAATACAATTATGTTTGTTTTGGCAGAATGAATCAAATGCAACAAGAAAAAGAACTGACTGAGAATATCCTGAAAGTGGTATGTGCATTGCGCTGCTTCCAGGGTAGATTATAATCCAGTTGTACGAACACTGTCCCCGTAATCGGCCCGTGTAAGGGCACGAGCGCACAGTGCAGTTGTGATGTGTGCAACCACGGCATGACCTCCCCATGTGGTCGTACCTTAAAGACGAACTCCTGCAAAAATTTTTGTTCCATGTCCTGCTAGAAATGTACATGATGTAATCTGTAGTGAATGTAATTTTCAGTGTCTGTATTTTTTGACTTATATCATCCTGAAGTTTCTTATCTGTGTCATGTGACAGGAATTAGACCCTCCAACTCACACAGAGACTTGTGTGGACAGGAAGTCTAATTCTCTATGCATTCCTATGGGAGCCTCACTTTCAGTCTCATAGGAATGAATAGAGCAGTGACTGGCTTCCTGTCCTGGGTCAGTTGGAGGTCAGGGAGTTGGTCACATGGACCCAGCTACAATAAGAAGAGAGTGGATAACTCAGAAATGCAGTCTGATAAAAAGATTGCATTCACTACAGATTATATCATGCACCTTTCTAACAGGTCAGAGAATAAAAATTTTTGCGGGAGTTCTTCTTTAAAGGTGCCTCCAATCGCCTGATGAACGAGCAAACACTTGTTCTTCAGGGGAGAGCATTGTTGATGCAGAGTTGCAGACACTTAAATCATCATTTACCGGCAGCAGATCGCGCTGGCCAGAAACTAAATCTGTATGGGGACAAGTGATTGCACTATCCATTGCTCATCCCCATACAGTGGAGGTGATTGCTGCATGTAAATATGTCTCGCCTTTGGATGGTCAGTTTGCCTCCTCAGTCGGCCTGTGTAAACGGTCCTTTAGGAAAGGAGAGAGCTGCCAAAAGATTAAGGGGGTTATCCGAATTCTAAAAGATCCACTCCAATGCCCAGGACCCTCATATACATTATACTTACCTGGACTACCTACTGGATTCCTGCATGGCCACCGTTGCATCTCCCTGTCACGTGGATCACCTCCACAATCGCTCCATGCTATTGGCTGCTCCCCCCATTGCCGGATGTTTCGATCCGCACGATGGGGAGATTTTTGTATGTGGAACCATTTCTTTCAGTGGGCCTGCAAAAAAAATGGACGTTACTCTGTGTGCATTCAGTTTCCGTATGTCCGTTCCGCAAAAGAATAGAACATGTCCTATTATTGTTCACATTACGGACAAGGATAGGACTGTTTTTTTAAGGGACCAGCTGTTCCGTTCCACAAAATACAGAATGCACACGTCATCATCTGTATTTTTTGCAGACCGCACAATACATACGGTTATGTGCATGAGCCCTAATAAAATAATCCTATACTTGTCCATAATAGGACATGTTCTGTTTTTTTGCGGAACGGACATATGAATGGTTCTACATACAGTCCGCAAAAAAACCCGGAATGGACACGGAAATAAAATACATTCATGTACATGAGCCCTAATGCAGTATACAATTTTACTCATATGTGGAACTAAAGTGGTTGTCCTATCTCGGCCTATTCATGGCTGAGCTTGGAATGACCTCAGTAAGGACCAGTCCGGGTAGCAGAATTACGGAAGCTTCCAGCGCTGCACTGCTTCCATAACTCTCATAGCAGAGAATGGAAGCTACGCAGAGAGCACGGTGCAGACATTGCTGCAGTAACCAGCCCAATTCACTATATGTAGCTTTTAGGTTCAGTGCGGAACTACTGCAGCATCTGCAAGACAGCTGATCAGCGAGGTGCCGTTCCCCCGCCGATCAGACATCAATGTCCTATCCTGCCGACAGGCCATCAATATGAAAGTATCGGAAAATCCCTTTAAAGGGCCTCCATACAATTACAGACCTGCTGAACAGACGCACTGCTTGTCATGTATCTTGACTTGCATAGGTTTATATTGAGCCGTCACTAATGCCTTCATTATGTATTTTATAACTGCATGAAATAATCTATTCTCTGCAGCTGAAGGAACAGGCGGAGGATTCGGTGACTGTGCTGGAGGAAGCCATTAAACTGAAGAGAGCCTTCTATGTTCACACTATGAGGACCTTGGACCTACTGGCAGCAGAACCTGGTGTTGTGAATGGAGAAACGGAGAATTCCACTGCTGGGTTAATGATCAGTTCTGAAGAAGTTCAGTGCCAGGTACTGAGGACTTGCGCTTCCTGTGTGTTTTTACTTTCGTTTTTGAATTTTCTGCAGGAATATTCTGTGGAAATCTAACGTGTACTGACAGTTTACAGCAACATTTAGGGACATCCCCACTTTCCCTTCTAATAGTCAGAGGAAATTAGACCCCCTTCCCCTTTGAATTGCTCTTTAGCTTAAAGAAAAAAAAAATTTATTCTCTGACCTGTTAGAAAGGTGCATGATATAATCTATAGTGATTGTCATCTTCTTATCAGTGACTGTTTCTGTGAGTAAAAACCTCTCTTCTTGTTGTAGCTGGGTAATGTGACCAACTCCCTGACCTCCAACTGACCCAGGACAGGAAGCCAGTAACTGCTCTATTCATTCCTATGAGAGCCTCACTTTCAGTCTCATAGGAATACATAGAGAATTAGACTTCCTGTCCACACATAAGTCTCTGTGTGAGTTGGTGGGTCTATTGCTGGTCACATGACACAAATAAGAAACTTCAGGATGATATAAGTCAAAAATTCAGACACTGGTAAGAAAATGACATTCACTACAGATTATATCATATACATTTCTAGCAGTACCTGGAATAAAATTTTTGTCGGGATTTTTTTTCTTCTGAATTTTTGTTCTTCTTTAACAGAATATTTATACCTACATACTCGTGCTTGAGATTGCTTATTTTATTTCTCTTGCCGTGGACTGCATCCTGAAGCCTGGTTTCTTGGGGTGTTCACACACTTGCACTTTTCTGTCTTCAGAACATAGAACAATAGGCTGCCGATTGTAAAGGCCGTTCCCTGACAGTTACATGACTGAGCTGGGACCCAGGTTCTGCTGATACGATAAGTTATAAGTGTGTCTTGTGTAAAAACTCTTTAAGGGCTCATGCACACGGTCACAAGTGGATCTGCAAAACACGAATCCCGGCCACAAGTTCATACCACCATTTATTTTTAAACTTCTGTAGAAATGTCCTATTGTTGTCCACAAATGTACAAGAATAGGACATGATCTATCTTTTTTTGCGGGGCTGCAGAAAGGAAATAGGGATGCGGACAGCACACAGTGAAATGAATGGGTCTGCATCCGATCCGCAAAAAAATGTGGATCGGATGCGGAGTGAAACTGCGTTCATGTGCAAGAGCCCTAGCACAAAGGTGATCGGAGCTGCAGGTGCACAGTCACTACTTACATCTTCATTCTTAAGGCCTCTTTTAACACGAATGATACGGATTTTGTCAGGATGCGTTCAGTGAAACTTGCACCATTTCGGAAGCAACTTCAGTCAGTTTTGTCTGCAATTGCGTTGACTGTTTCCGTTTTTTTCCGCGCGGGTGCAATCTGTTTTGATGCGTTTTTCACATGCGTAAAAAAAAAAAAAACCTGAAGATTTACAAACAACATTTCTTATCAACCATCAGTGATAAATGTATTCTATCCAGGTGCAATGCGTTTTTCACTGAAGCCCCATTCACTTCTACGGGGCAAGGGCTACATGAAAAACGCGCAGTATAGAACATGCTGTGATTCTCATGCAACGCTGCAATAATGCACAGAAAAACAGCGCTCATGGGCACAGACCCATTGAAATGAATGTCAGGATTCCGTGCGGGTGCTATGTGTCACGTCACGCATTGAACCCACGCAGAAGATTTGCTCCTGTGAAAGGGGCCTTAAGGCTGTTGCTATTTATCCGAACCCCCCCCCCCCCCCCTTTTTTACAAAAAAAAATACGTACATAAACCCCATAAATAAATGGAGTCCAAAGTTGTAGTTTTTGGACTCTAGTTGCCTCATTGAAGTGACTGGATCTGCTGAAGGATACATTTGAATACAGTTTTTGGATAGTCAGCCCTATTTGTAACCCTCAGACCACCCATACCGCACTGTCCTGTTTTGCCCATTAAAAGCAATGCATTAGGAGAAATCACGTTCCACTTGGAGACACCACCGATGTAGGAGTGGAATAAAAGATTAGTTTTGTCCATTATTCAGTAACGAATTTTCTTCCTGTTTTGCAGGTTTGTTACGACCTTGGGACTTTTTACTTCCAGCAAGGACCGACAAACCCTGTGAATTATGAAAAGGCTAGAGACCACGTCTTTAACACCAAACAGCTGGTTGCCAAGGTAGTTATGGGTTTTTCTGCTGTATAAGGAGTTCCCGCTGCCATTTTGTCTTCAAACTCTTGCCGTGTCTGAGCTGTTGCCTGTTTTCTCACTCCTCAGATCGGTGGCGTTTCTGATCACTGCTCTATTGATGAGAAGAGACTGGCCGGTTATTGCCAAGCCTGCAGTGTTCTCGCCCCATCAAATATGGCTGCTGTGCAGTCGACAACATACAGTCAGATGCATAGGTTCATGAAGGCCGGAAACTACCAGGTATGAGCGATTCCTTTCCCCCACCCAACATGCTCACATTTTTAAGGAAATGTATCTCATGCAATTTATTCACTGTTATGGCAGTGGGTGTGGAACCACTCCCTGCATGAACCAACCTAAGGGCGTTATCCCTGGTATTCACTTGTTAACTCCTATACAGGGATCTGGATTTTGCCGCAGCGAAGCCACCAGGCCGCCACCTCCTGGAGTAGTCTGTTTTACTTACAGCTGACTCACGGGAATCAGAGACACCGGTGCAGAGCACCAAGGGATCAGGCAAACCCGTAGTCAGGGACAGGCCGAGGTCAAGGCTGGCGGAGTAGGGCAATACAGTAGTCAGAGGTCAGGGTAGGTAGTGAAGGGTCAATGAGGAGGTCAGACACAGGTTAGGTCAGGCAGCAGAGGGTCAGAATCCGGAGATCAGGCAGAGGTTGGTACATGGGCAGGCAAAGAGATACAGCAAACCTAGGAAACTTACTGCTCAGGAATAGAGTTGAGCGAACGTGCTCGTAACGAGCACTGTACTGCTCGGATCCCCTGCACTCGCATGGGCGCAGCCATCCGAATCCGTCCTCCTCACCCGACGGATCCGGATGCCTGCGCCCATGCGAGCGCAGGGGATCCGAGCAGTACAGTGCTCGTTACGAGCACGTTCGCTCAACTCTACTCGGGAACCTTCCCATAGGTGCTAAGAAGCTGAACAGGTGCCATAGTTTTACACAGCAGAGACCTGGATGCTTTTTCCATGATAACGCCAATCACGGACATGTAAAGGGGTTTTCCAGGATTTTACTGCTGATGACCTATCCTCAGGATAGGTCATCAGTATCTGATCAGTGGGGGTCTGACACCCGGGACCCCGCAATCAGCTGTTTGAGAAGGCACCGCCACTCTTGTGAGCGCTGAGGCCTTCTCTTAGCTTTTCCTAGGCCAGTGACATCACGTTCATCAGTCACGTGGCCTCAAGTCTAATTCAAGTGAATGGGGCTGAGCGCGATACCAAGCACAGCCGCTATACAATGTACTGCGCTGTGCTTGGTAAACGGGGAGAAGGTACCGGCGCTCACAGGTGCACCGGTAACTTCTCAAACAGCTGATCGGGGGGGTCCTGCGTTACTGCTGCATCAGTAGTAAAATCCCGGAAAACCCATTTTACCCCTCATTGTAACCACGGCATCTGGTGTTGAAATCCCGGGACCAACTGAAAAAATTATTTTTAGCCCAAAATAAGTAGAATGCAATGATTAACAAAACAATGTCCCCAAAAGTGTCTATAGCCTTAACATATGCAGGATTGATGTGATGCTCTATTCACAATGATTATGGACACTGGTTACATACAGCTGTTATGTACATAGTAGGAGAAATGGATGACTGCCTAGATGCAATAAGATATCATATATATATATTATGAAGCCCCTGCCAAAATTATTTTCTACGTGTGCCACGATTTTATATTGCTTTGGTAATTGGGCAGGACTTTCTGATCCCTTTCCATGTGACGGATGTAAATGTCGCCCAGTATTCCTTTTCCTGGCAGTAATGTGGTTTTGCAAATGTTTAGCTTGATTTCTGTGTGATGTGTAATGTATTTTATGTCCTTTTCTTTCTCAAGGGAATATTGAATATCTTCTATGATGATAATATCAGTGGTCATCTACCAGACCAGTTCAGACAGTCCGTGCTGAGAGAGCTCTTCCAAAGACTGCAGCAAGGGTAGGTGCCTTGTGTGGTCAATGACTGAGGCTAGACTCGGAGGGAGCAAATTATTAAAAGGGCTTTTCGGGGAGGAGGGGGGGGGGAGGGTCGTCCCAACCAGATGTGTGTCCTTCTGCATTTACTATTATGCGACTGAGCAGGAAAAGAAGGATACACATCCGGTCTGGGCCTGAGAGGAAGCCTGTGTGAGTACAGCTGAGACAACGGCCCAATGGAGGGACAAGTACTAACTAAACTATCTTACTTCCACTAGACAGAAAAAGGGTCTGAAGAACCCCTTTAACCCCCTAACTGTTTTGCCAGAGTGGGAAAAGTAGCTAACTGGAGAGGGAGGGCTGCTTTAGATGCTGCTACCTTCTGAATGGTAGCAGCTAGAAACATGCAACTGGTCTTGCTTGAAAGCAGACATTCAAAGCTTTCTGACAATACCAAAATGACAGCAATATGTTCAGGACAGAGAAAGATATCACTGATAGAAATCGGGATGCTGTGAATGCAGCTGAAAATGAAAGTAAAAACAGGTTTTACTCGCGATTATTCCCGATTTCTAACAGTGATTTCTCCTCTGTTTCTTGGACTTTAGCTGTCTTGTATTAAAGCCTGGACTGTCAGCTTTCAGACAAAGTTGCATATTTCTAGCTTCTACCATTGAGAAGATCTATCACCATCTAAAGCATCCCTCCAGTTAGCTACTTTTCACACTGCCCGAGCTGGACTCGGGAAAAACAGTTAGGTGGTTAATACAAGGACTGGACCAGCAATGTTGCACTGTCTACAAAAATGGTTATACATCCTTTGCAACCAGTCACATCAGTCCCTGTTGCCCGTAGGGGCTACCAACCTGGCCTTCAGTCTCCTGGCCCTGGTGTATGAATGTGTCTATTCCATAGGTTAATTGGCTTCATATTCTATAATACAGGAACCCTCTCTGGACTTCCATCACTTTATGTAGCCCAGATCTTAGTTCCTTCATATTCTAGGATATACTTGCCATCTTCTATGAGAAGTGCACCCCACTAGAAACCATTTGTAAATGCCATTTCGGACTGTATAAGGTGTAATAACTTTGTCTTCACTTTCTCCACAGAAATGATGCTCTGACTGACGTCTGCTATAAAATCTGTGCCTGTAACACAGTCCGTGACATTCTCCGGGGTCGGGGCGTCACTGTCCAGTTTCACCAGCTCTTCATGAAGCCCAGCAAAGAAAAAATAGATTATCTTCTTGAGGTATCTCAGTGCTTGTCATCATACTGGTCATGTTACTGGTGCAAAATCATGAGGTAGAAACCCTCTAACCTGGTGCACGGACTGTATTGAAGTGGTTTGGGCTCTGAATCATCAGCAAGCGTCAAAGGGGAAGATTTATCAAAAGTGATGTAAAGGAGAACTGGCTTAGTTGTCCATTGCAACTAATCAAAGGCCACAAATTCTTGCAGGGAGGTCCATACAACATACAAGTGGCAATGCAATGTAGGAACTTCTGTGTTCCACAGTCCCAGCTCTCATGAGCCCCCAATGATGAGGACATTTATTAGGAATTTGTAAAGCTGCTCTAAACAAGACCCATTTATACTGGGGGATATCTATGATGTACTGTCAAAGAATAAAGTGTAGGCATCTGTGGGGTCTAAGCAAGGGGCTACAATTAAAGGGGTATTCCCATCTTGGACAAAGGGGGCATATCGCTTGGATATGCCCCCATTGTCTTATAGGTGTGGGTCCCACCTCTGGGTCCCACACCTATATCGAGAACTGAGCCCCAAAAGAGAAGGAGGGCGCACTGCGCATGCGCAGCTGACCTCCATTCATTCCTATGGGGCTGCTGAAAATAGCAGAGCACTGACTTGGCTATTTTCATCGGCTCCATAGAAATGAATGGGAGCAGTGGCCGTGCATGCGTGGTGTGCTCTCATTCATTTCTATGAGCGCAGCACGGAGCTGCACCTGGAGAAGGCCGGACCCCAGGAAACCTGGGGTCCTCCAGGCACAGAGCTCCCCGCTTCCTTCTTGATATAGGTGCGGGTCCCAGTGGTGAGACCCGCACCTATAAGACAATGGGGGCATATCCTAGCGACATGCCCCCATTGTCTAAGATGGGAATACCCCTTTAAGCATTCCAAGAACCTAAAATCTCAGCTTAGAAGAGTGACTAAGGGGAGAAGCCGACATTGCAGGCTGTTTCAAAGGATATTTGGTGGAAACATGCTATATCAGATGTTTATATAGATGTAAAGGCATCTGTCCTGGTGATAGTTTGCCTTAACATCTCAGACGCGCCCATTTAGGCTACTTTGACACTTGCATTGTTAATTCCGCTATTGAGATCCGGCAGAGGATCGCAATACTGGAATTAAACGGATCCCTTTTGATTTTGCACATCAGGATGCATCCGTTCTGTTAGGATGCAGTTGTGTGAAATCAAAATGGGGAAAAAACGGATCCGTCACTAATACATTGAAAGTCAATGGGTGACGGATCCGTTATTTTTAGGCTCCATAAAAAAACGGATCCGTCACCATTGACTTACATCAGGGATACTCAACCTGCAGCCCTCCAGCTGTTGTAAACCTACGACTCCCACCATGCCCTGCTGTAGGCTGATAGCTGTAGGCTATCCAGGCATGCTGGGAGTTGTAGTTTTGCAACAGCTGGAGGGCCACAGGTTGGGCATCCCTCACTTACATAGTTTTCAGTGCCGGTTCCGGTTTTTCCATTTTTATGACCGGAAACAAAACTGAATGAAGCCGAACGGATCTCTTTCCATTCAGAATGCATGAGGACTGAACCGAAACGTTTTTTTTCTGGTATTGAGATCCTCTGCCGGATCTCAATATCGGTAAACAACGCAAATGTTAAAGTAGCCTAACCTTGCTACAGGAATTGCAAACACAGTTGCAGCTTCCAGCTTGATAGATCATTCAAGGACAGGCACTCGCATCCTCCTCTGTAGTTGGGGGTCTATCTCTGAGAAGATGACCTAAGATGAATACGTCTGTGTGGGGGGGTCTTCACATTCATATACAGAATATAAATATGTCGTTTTGCATTCTAGGTTTGTTCCAGGTCTCTAAAGTTAGATGAAGCCTCTGAGTCTGAAAAGCGAACCATGGCGTCATTTTTAAAGTAAGTGTTTTTTCTCCCTCCTTAGCAGGGAACTCTTGCTCACATTTCCTTTTTGACCCCCTCCCTCCTTCGGATGTGGCATTAAAGGGCTTGTCTCGCTTCAGCAATTAACTTTCTCTACATGATAAATGCTAATACAAGGCACTTACTAATGTATTGTGATTGTCCATATTGCTTCCTTTGTTGGCCAGAGTCATAATGCACTTAAAATGTCTCTCTCTGTTTTTCAGAAGCCTATGCATGAGTTTAGAAGACCTACAGCTGGTCTTTATGATCTCTTCTCATGACTTGCTCATGAAGCTCCTTACAGATGATGAGAGGAAGATGCTCGTGGATCAGATCAGACAGAGGACATCCCATACTAATCTCTGTACCAAGCCTGTGACTTCATTCTATGACATACCAGGTGAGCCAGAATGGGAACCGTCCAAAGCCGAATGCCATCCAAAGGGGTTTTTGGGGACTGTGAGAACTGGGGCCTCGTACCTCCTGCAGCCCCCCTGCAATGACCGGAGCGGCTGGTCCGGCATGCATGTGGACACTCCATTAATTTCTAGGGGAGTTCCGGAGATAGTGGAGTACAGCGCTTGGCTATCTCCGGAACTCCCCTAGAAATTAATGGAGCGGCAGCGCGATCGGCTGTTTCGGTCATTTCAGGGGGGGCTACAGGCAGGGTGATCGGTAGGGACCCCAACAATTGAATAGTTATCCCCTATCCTGTGGATAGGGGATAACTTTTACCAACCAGAATACCCCTTTAAGATCAGGGAGTGGGAACAGCCCTGCAGTACCATTCACGACCACCGCCCCGTGTGTGGAGCTGCATCGTTCCGGAGTGCAGCAGCTTGTTCAGATAGCTGATCGGTGGGGGTGTTTGGACCCTCACCAATCTGATATTGATTACCTATCCTATGGCTATGTCATCAGTATTACTAGTCCTGGAAAAGTCCTTTAAAAGCTGGAAATGCAATCCTTGGTGTTTTAGGGTAATGTGGTTTAGAATTGGAACTCAAAAATTGACAAAATCAAAGTCAATTTAAAATTGACAGCATAATTGCTTTTTACTGTAATAGTGATCTAGTAACAGTACTACCACTGTCACTGCAGTATTTTTAAAGGATCTGTTCTATGTCCCGCTGTAGCAAGGCTGAATGTCAGATTCTTGAATAGGGTGACAGAACAGACATTATGAAAATTGTCTTTCTCTGCTTCCACTGCTTTGTAAGCATATCTTCTGTTATCAAATCTCTGTCAGATCATTCAGTGCTAAATTATTTATGACCCTCTGCACAATTTGCCATTATATCCGCCGTTATGGCCTGCTGGGGGAGGGCCATCTACAGCCAGACTAATCTAACTGTATAGATTCCTTCCCTATATTGATTGGGTTTTATGCTTATGCTGTGATATGCCACCATTGTCCAGTCACTTAAAGGGGTTGTCTCATTTCATTAAGTGGTATTTATCATGTAGATTAAGTTACTACAAGGCACTTACTAATATACTGTGATTGTCCATATTGCTTCCTTTGCTGGCTGGTTTCGTTTTTCCATCACATTATACACTGCTCGTTTCCATGGTTACATCCACCCTGCAATCCGTCAGTGGTGGTCATGATTGCACACTACAGGAAAAAGCGTTAGCCTTTCTGGTGGCCGGGACCATGGGAGTGCACATAGGCTAGTGCTTTTTCCTATATTGTGCAAGCACGACCACCACCAATGAAATTGCAGGGTGGTTGTAACCATGGAAACGAGCAGTGTATAATGTGATGGAAAAATGATCCCAGAAAGCAATATGGACAATCACAATACATTAGTAAGTGTCTGTATTAACTTTCTATACTTGATAAATGCCACTTACTGAAGTGAGAGAACCCCTTTAAAGGAGTTCTCCAACCCTTATAATGACACCTAACCCAACCTTCCAACCCAATGCCTTGTATACAATATACTTACCTGCTTCCCGGGACCCACGTAGTTTCAGATCCCTGCACGGCCGCTGCTGCATCTTACCATCACATCCGATGTGGGTGGTGTGGAGCAGCCAATAGCAGGCCGCGACTGGGACAAGCCTCCCTAGCATCGCGGGTGACACTAGGGAAGCACATACCTGACACAGCCTGCTATTGGCTGCTCCCCCCAGATGCTGGATGTTTTGATCTGAGTGACGGGGAGATGCAGCGGCGGCTGTGCAGGGATCTGGAGTGACGCGGGTCCCGGGGAGCAGGTAATTATAACGTATGCAAGGGGCCTGGGCATTGGGGGGGGGGTCATTTTAGGGGTTGGATAACCCCTTTAATTGTGACATTTGAACCCGTCTAAACTGGTGTCCTACGTAAAGTGCCACAAAAATCTATGATAAGGAAAGTATATCAATTATAGGGCATGCCTTAAAACTGTAATTATTGGGGCTCTGACAACTAGGCCCCCCACCAATCCTAAAAGTCAGGTCTTTGTGGTGCCCATCCTTAGAAATTGGCTACACGTGTCCAGTCATACGCTGCAAGGAGGAGGAAATGGAGAAACTGCTGAGGGCACCAGCTTTAACCTTGTAAAAATGTTTGTCTCTTGTGATGTTCACTATGAGCATTAAAGGGGTTTCTTGGGTGTTTAATATTGATGACCTAGCCTCAGGATAGGCTATCAATATCTGATCTCGGAGATGTGACTCCCGGTACCCTTCCAATAAGGTGTTCGAAGTGCCGCTGCCTCTTCCTGGGCTGGTGATGTTACCGTCATATGGCCTGGGTGCAGCTCATTCCCATTCAAGTAAATGAGCTGAGCTACATTAGCAAGCTTCGAGGAGGCCGCAATACCCACCACAATGCTGAGACTTCTTCAAAAACAGGCAGGGGTGCCAGTTGTCGGACCCCCACCGATTTGATATTGATGACCTATCCTGAGGATAGCTCATCAGTATTAGGCTGGTTCACACAACGCATTGAGCTCGCAGCATGTGTCTGCGGAAGCTCCCGTCCTGACCTCCATAGCACTGACCGGGTCACATAGTGTTATGTTGATTTATGGTGATGTGTAACCCTTACATTATGTCAGTGTTATACAATACATTCCAGAGCTCTAAGGCTTACTTGCATCATAAATCAATATAATTCTATGCAGTCTCGTCAATGCTAGGGAGGTCTGTACGGGAGCTTCCGCAGACACATGCAGCGAGTTCAATGCGTTGAACTCGCTCGTGTGAAAGCAGCTTTAAGCACCTGGACAACCCCTTTAATCTCAGTATTATTTCTCTTGCTAACATTGAGTTTTGGTTCAGCATCTGCAAGTGTGAACATCGGTCAGCTAGAACATCAGCTCATCCTCACTGTGGATCCCTGGAGAATTCGACAAATCCTCATAGAGCTGCATGGTATGACCTCAGACAGCCAGTTCTGGATGGTGTCAAGCAAGGTATTTGTGTTCTCATGTTTTTATCACATGGAAATGAATTGCTGTTGTTTTACAGTGGATCGATTATATTTGTACACTTGGTAATCAGTGTGGAAATACATTTGTTTTAGTGGGAAGTGCCAACTATATACAGCGGAGTAATCCTAGCAATTAAAGACATTCTGACAAGGGACCTGGTGTACATCCTGCTGGCCAAAGGCTTACACTGCAGTGCTATCAAGGTGAGGATCATGCAAGACGGACATCTACTGAGGTTAGACTACTTTCACACTAGCGTTTTTTGCGGACCCGCCATGGATCTGCAAAAACGCTTCCGTTACAATAATACAGCCGCATGCATCTGTCATGAACGGATCCGGTTGTATAATGTCTTATATAGCCATGACAGATCCGTCGTGAACTCCATTGAAAGTCAATGGGGGACGGATCCGTTTTCTATTGTCGGATCTGTCCCCATTGACTTGCATTGTGTGTCAGAACGGATCCGTCTTGCGTCTCCATCTCTCTTGTTGAAGAGATGGCCATGCTCCGTGCCAGCGCAGCCTTCCCTTCGTTATTTACCTGCTCACTGTCTACATCGCAGCGTTGAGCCGGTGTAATTACAAGAAGCCATCCCATTCACTTCTATGGGACGGCTCTGTAGTATTCAAGTATATAGGAACGAGCCGTCTTATAGAAGTGAACGGGACGGCTTCTTGTAATTACACCGGCTCACTGCTTTGGCATTGACGCAAGCAGGTAAACGAATGAAGGAAAGGCTGGGCTCACACTGAGTGCTCCCATCTCTTCAACCAAGTGATCAGCACCTGTGTCAGAACCCCGCTGATCTGATATCGATGACCTATCCTATCACCAATATTAAAATCCCCGAAAATCCCTTTACAGTGATCATACTGCCGCAAAGCTTGATAATACTCTTGTGTGTTTTCTCAGGACTTTTCTCATGCTAAGCAGCTGCTGGCTGCCTGTCTGGAGCTGGTGACTGAGTTTTCTCCCAAGCTTCGCCAAGTGATGCTCAATGAGATGCTGCTGCTAGACATCTACTGCCATGAGGCCGGGCCTGGAGTGAACGGTGATCGTCCTCCTCCAGAGCTGGTCAGCAGAGTACGTGGGTACCTGGAGATGGGATCCCTGGTAAGAAAACGTCCATTCATGGACGGACTGGGAACTTAAAGTGACCCTGGAAAAAATATTAAAAGTAAGATTTTTTTTGCTTACCTGTAAAATCTTTTTCTCGGAGTCTTCATTGGGGGACACAGGACCATGGGTTATATCTTGCTGCCACTAGGAGGCTGACACTAAAAAAAGACAAAAAGAAAGTCGGCTCCTCCAGCAGGATATAACCCGCCCTACTGGCAGTAAACTAACCAGTGTGTGAAAAGCAATAGGAGGAACCAAGACAACAGTCTAACTCAAACCAAGAACTATCGCCGTCGGGCGACGAAGAACTCATAAACTAAGAGAAGGGTGGGTGCTGTGTCCCCCAATGAAGACTCCGAGAAAAAGATTTTACAGGTAAGCAAAAAAATCTTACTTTCTCGGTCGTCACATTGGGGGACACAGGACCATGGGACGTCCAAAAGCAGTCCCTTAGGGTGGGAAACAACCCAAAAAACCTCAGACCGAAGGAGCCACCGCAGCCTGCAGAACTCTGCGGCCCAAACTCGCATCAGCGGAAGCATAAGTGTTCACCCGGTAGAACCGAGAAAACGTGTGCAATGACGCCCATGTGGCGGCCTTGCAAACCTGCAAGGCCGAAGCACCATGGCGCACTGCCCAAGACGCTCCCACCGACCGAGTGGAGTGAGCCGACACCCGAAAAGGAGGCGCCCTACCCTTGCTGCTGTACGCCACCGAAATGGCCAGACGAACCCAGCGGGACAGTGGGCCTGTCCGGAATGACAAAAAGGGCGTCGGAACGACGGAAAGATTCTGTGCGAGTAAGATAGGTGCGGAGAGCGCGTACCACATCCAAATGGTGAAGAGAACGCTCGCGCGGATGAACGGGAGAAGGACAGAAAGACGGGAGGACAATATCCTCGTTAAGATGGAAGGAGGAGACCACCTTAGGTAGGAAGGAAGGGGGCGGACGCAGTACCACTTTATCCTGATGTAAGACAAGGAAGGGGGAGCGGCAGGAAAGAGCTGCAAGCTCCGATACTCGACGAAGTGAAGTAATCGCCACAAGAAAAACCACCTTGTGGGACAACATGGACAAGGAAATATCCCTGAGTGGTTCAAAAGGGGACGACTGGAGCGAAATCGAGGACCAGGTTCAAGTCCCATGGGGGAGTAGGGGCCCAATAGGGGGGAACGGTATGGGCAACGCCCTGCAAGAAAGTCTTCACTTGAGACAGGGAGGGCCAGAGGGCGCTGGAAAAAAACAGAGAGGGCCGAAGATCTGGCCTTTAAGAGAGCGTAAGGCAAGACCAGCGTCCAGGCCAGCTTGAAGAAAGGCAAGAAGACGCGGGATCGACAACGGCAAGGGGGGGACCGAGGACCCCTCACAGAATTGTAAAAAAGATTTCCAGGCGCGATGATAAATGCGCGAAGAGGAGGCTTTCCGAGCCCGAATCATGGTTGTGCACCACCGCGTCGGAGAAACCTTGAGACTTCAAAATATGGGTCTCAACCGCCAAGCCGCTAAACGTAGCGACCGAAAATGCGGATGGCAAACGGGACCCTGAGAGAGGAGATCCTGGCGGTCAGGTAGGCGCCAGGGGGCGTCGACGGCCATGGAAACTAGATCTGCGTACCAGACGCGCCTGGGCCAGTCCGGAGCCACTAGAAGGACCGGAATGGGACCGGAATGCCTTCCGCCTTGATCTTCTTGATCACCCGCGGCAGAAGCGGAAGCGGAGGGAAGATGTAAGGGAGGGCGAACAGGTCCCAGGGGATCACCAGGGCGTCTGTGGCGACGGCGTCTGGATCCCGGGTTCTGCTGACGAACCGTGGGACTTGGTTGTTGAGCCGGGAGGCCATGAGGTCCACATCCGGCGTCCCCCAGCGTAGGCAGATCTGGCGGAAGACTTCGGGATGTAACGACCACTCGTTGGGGTCCACTGTGTGCGGCTCAGAAAGTCCGCTACCCAATTTTCCACTCCGGGAATGTGAACCGCAGACAGTGCGGGCACGTGGTTTTCCGCCCAGGTGAGGGTGAGCGCCACTTCCTCCATGGCGGCCTTGCTGCGAGTCCCGCCTTGATGATTTATGTACGCCACGGCGGTGGCGTTGTCCGATTGAATGCGGACAGGGAGACCCTGCAGATCGGACTGCCAGTGGAGAAGGGAGAGCCGAATCGCTCGGAGTTCCAAGACGTTGATGGAGAGAAGGGCTTCCGGAGGGGACCAAGAGCCCTGTACGGTCCGGTGTTCCCAAACACCGCCCCAGCCTTGGAGACTGGCATCCGTCGTTATTATCTGCCAGCGAAGGGGCAGAAAGGAGCGGCCGCTGAGGAGAGAGGGAGACCGAAGCCACCACTGGAGCTCCTCCCGCAGGCGAGACGGAAGACGAACCAGAAGGTCGAGGGACGAAAGGGACTTGTCCCATCGCGACAGCAGGAAGAGCTGAAGCGGACGAGTCCGGAACTGGGAAAAGGGAACTGCTTCCAGAGAAGCCACCATACGCCCCAGAACCCTCATACAGAACCGGAGGGTCACCGAGTGGGAGGAGCAAAGGGTCCGAACCCCCGTCTGAAGGGATAAAAGCTTGTCCTCTGGAAGGAGAACACGAGCCCTCGCGGAGTCGAAGTCCAGCCCCAGGAACCGAATGGTCTGCGAAGGAGACAGATTGGACTTGGGGCGGTTGAGGAGCCAACCGAAGCGGGAGAGGGTGTCCAGGGTGATGTGGAGACTCTCCAGGTTGAGAGACCAGGATTGAGCCTTGATTAAGATGTCGTCCAGGTAAGGGGTCACCGAGACCCCCCGAGCCCGAAGAATCGCCATGACCGCAGCCATGACCTTCGTGAAAACTCGGGGGGCCGAAGCTAACCCGAAAGGCAGGGCTACAAACTGGAAATGATTCTGGCCAACCGCGAAGCGTAGAAAACGCTGATGTGTGGAAAAAATGGGGACGTGCAGATAAGCATCTTGCACGTCCACCGACGACAAGAACTCCCCCGGCTCCATGGCCGCTATGACAGAGCGGAGGATTCCATCCTGAAATGGGAGATTCTGACGTGCCCGGTTCAGAAGCTTCAAGTCCAAAATTGGACGAAACGAACCGTCCTTCTTCGGGACCACGAAGAGGTTGGAGTAGAACCCCTTGAACCTCTCCGAAGGAGGGACAGGGATCACCACGCCTTTGGAAAGAAGAGAAGCTAGCGCATGGTGAAACCCTGCTGCCAGGGCAGGGGAACGAGGGACACGAGAGAGAAAGAAACGGCCGCGGGGCCGCGAAGCAAATTCTATTTTGTAGCCGAGTGCGACCACATCCCGTACCCAGGCGTCCTGAACCTGGGCAAGCCAGACGTCCTGAAAAAAACGAAGACGACCGCCCACCCGAAGAGCGTCGGGACGGGAGGGACCCTCAGGAAGAAGGAGTCTTGGCGCCCCCAGCCTTGAAGGTGGAACGCGAAGTATTGGGACGGGACTGCCAAGAAGAGCGTGGCTTGGAGAAACCGGGCCGCTTGGCCTGAGAAGCGGACGGGCGAGAGGAACGCGGCGGGGGAAGGGACCTGAAAGAACGGAAGTGCCCCGCTCTACGGTGCGCATCCTGGCGCTTGGGACGCTGTTGAGGGAGGAAGGAGCTCTTGCCTCCCGTAGCGTCCGAAATAATTTCGTCAAGACGCTTCCCGAAGAGACGGGTACCAGAGAAGGGCAGGCCAGTGAGCGATTTTTTGGACGCCCATCGGCGCGCCATTCCCGGAGCCAGAGAGAGCGACGGATGGCTACGATGTTGGCAAGAGGCCGAGGCGGAGCAGCCCGCCCGCATCAAGGGAAGCTGAACAGAGGTACTGGCCTGCGTCCTGAATCTGTTGAGCGAGGTCAGCAAGCTCCTGAGCAGGAGCTCCTGCCAGGATGCCATCCTTTAGTTGAGAAGCCCAAGTGGAAACAGCCTTGGAAACCCAGGTAGAGGCCAGGGTGGGAAGAAGAGAAGAACCGCAGCCTGAAAGGCGGATCTGGCAAGGTATTCTACACGCTTATCCGTAACGTCTTTAAGAGAGGCCGCGCTGTCTAAGGGGAGCGTGGTGGACTTGGAGAGGCGAGAGACTGGCGGATCCACAGATGTGGGGATGACCATTGAGCAACATGTTCAGGGGGGAAGGATAAAGAAGGGAAATGCGTTTTGGAACAGAAAACCGCTTGTCAGGG
>ONZH01026382.1:0-23506 GCA_900303285.1 Rhinella marina | reverse complement strand
AGCTGACAGAAGTTGATTTTTACCTTCATTTTTTCAATCCCTATTGGCTGCGGAGTGGGAGGGGGCGTGACCTGACCGGGTCAGGGGCGTGGTTTAGCGGGACCTTGGGGGGGGTGTAAGTCCTTCTTTTGAGGGTGGCCTGAATTACAGGTAAATGCCAAGGTAATTTATGAGGAAACACAGTGGTTAGCATTGGAAGAAAACATCGCTTCGCACGGGTATATATAATCTATTTCATTTAATGTTTCTGTGTGTCATTGCAGAGCGAAAGTCACCCTCCCTCCCACCCCTGCAGCTGACAGAAATTGATTTTTACCTTCATTTTTTCAATCCCTATTGGCTGCGGAGTGGGAGGGGCATGACCTGACCGGGGGCATGGTTTAGCGGGACCTTGGGGGGGTTGCTTTTAAGTCGTTACAGGTTGATTCCATGGTAATTTATGAGGACACGCAATGGATATCAGTGGAAGAAAACATCTTTTATTACTACTGAATGGTCGTAGTCTAAAATTAGTCTTTCATCTAATGTTTCTGTGTGTCATTGCAGAGAGAAATTCATCCTCCCACCCCTGCAGCTGACAGAAGTTAATTTTTACCTTCAGTTTTTCAATCCCCTTTGGCTGCGGAGTGGGAGGGGGCATGGCCTGAAAGAGTCGGGTCGTGGCTTAGCGAGACATGGGGCGGGGGTTTTAAGTCCTTCTTTTGAGGGTGGCATGAATTACAGGTCGATGCCATGGTAATTTATGAGGACACGCAATGGGTAGCAGTGGAAGAAAACATCACTTTGCATGGGTATATTTAGGCTACATTCACACATCCGTGTGTGTGTTGTCTGTGTTCTGCGGATCCGCAATTTGCACGGATCACACGGAAAACACGGACAGTGCCCATGTGCAGTCCACAATTTGCAGACCGCACATAATAGAAATGCCTTTTCTTGTTCGTGGATCCGGACAAGAATAGGACATGTTCTATATTTATCCGTAGCCGCGGAATGGAAGTGCGGATGCGGACGGCACACTGTGTGCCGTCCGCGTCTTTTGCGGCCCCATTGAAAGTGAATGGGTCCGCACTCGGTCCGCAACGTTGCGGATCGGATGCGGAAGCCATTCACGGAAGAGTGAATGGAGACTTAATCTATTTCACTTAATGTTTCTGTGTGTCATTGCAGAGAGATAGCCAACCTCCCTCCCACCCCTGCAGATGACAGAAATTGAATTTTACCTTCAATCCGTTGGCTGCGGAGTGGGAGGGGGCATGACCTGACCGGGGTCGTGGTTTAGAGGGACCTTGGAGGGGTTGCTTTTAAGTCCTTCTTTTGAGGGTGGCATGAATTACATGTCGATTCCATGGTAATTTATGAGGACACGCAATGGATAGCAGTGGAAGAAAACATTGCTTTGCACGGGTGTATTTAATCTATTTCATTTAATGTTTCTGTGTGTCATTGCAGAGAGAAAGTTACCCTCCCTCCCTCCCCTGCAGCTGACAGAAGTTGATTTTTACCTTTATTTTTTCAATCCCTGTTGACTGCGGAGTAGGAGGGGCGTGGCCTAACTGAGTCAGGAGCGTGGCTTAGCGAGACCTGGGGCGGGGGTTTTAAAGCTTTTTTTTTAGGGTGGCCTCAATTACAGGTCGATGCCATGGTAATTTATGAGGACACGCAATGGGTAGCAGTGGAAGAAAACATCTTTTATTACTACTGAACAGTCCTCTAAAATTAGTCTAAAACATAAGTTATTTTTATGGTAACCGGAATACCCCTTTAACAGTGTCATCCACAGCGCTCTGCCCCTTTAAAGCAGTGAATAGAAATGGCTGGGTTGTTAGTTAGCTGAGCTCCTCAGCTGGCTAATTACCTGGCTGTGTTGTTATGGAAACCTTCACTCCCTGTGTGTGTCTGTGCAGAGAATGTCAGTTGGGGTTTAAAACCAAAGCTCCCAGGCTAATATTGGCTAATGCAGGTCATATTTTGGGAATATCTCGGGAACGGTATGTCCTAGAGAGATGAGACCTGGTCTAAAACCTTCACGGACACCTGATGTACATGTGTGCCGAATTTGCTGAAAATCGGTCCAGTAGTTTGGTCGCGCATAGAGAACAGACAGACAGACGAACAGACAGACAGACAGACAGAAACTCATTTGTATAATATTAAGAGACTAGCAGAAGGACCCGGCTTTGCCTGGGTATAGTTCATCTATTTCATTTAATGTTTCTGTGTGTCGTTGCAGAGAGAAAGTCAATGCAGCTGAAAGAAGTTGATTTTTACCTTCATTTTTTCAATCCCCATTGACTGCGGAGTGGGAGGGGGCGTGACCTGACCAGGTCAGGAGTGTGGCTTAGCGAGACCTGAGGCGGGGGTTTTAAGTCCTTCTTTAGGGGGCAGCTTGAATTACAGGTCAATGCCATGGTAATTTATGAGGACACGCAATGGGTAGCAGTGGAAAAAAACATCTTTTATTACTACTGAATGGTCGTAGTCTAAAATTAGTCTATTTAATTTATTTCATTTAATGTTTCTGTGTGTCGTTGCAGAGAGAAAGTCAATGCAGCTTACAGAAGTTGATATTTAATTGCATTGTATGTATTTTCCTTTCCTTGTGCATTTAGCCATAGCAACGTGCACCTGCGCACTGGGATATGCTGACTGAATATCCCTTTTTTTCTTTGTAAGTTTGTACTGGAGGTCCTACTCCATTTGGTCATGAACTCCTGACTAGCCCATCTGCCCCAAAGGCTGATTTTAATTAGTGTGGAGGCCTTTGAAGCACCAGAAATGGCAAAAGGCAGAGGGGATTCAGCATGCATGTGGAACCAACACCCCCTGATTATACGGAAGCCAAGGTTGGCACATAACAGGTAGGAAATAGTGTTAGGTTCCCGTCCTACAGAGATCACCTTGACAATTTAGTAGATGGGCTCAGATAATTTTGTACAAAATATATTTGCTAAGAATCTCTAATTTACTAAACAAGCATAGCATTAGCTTCAGAATACCTCATATCACTATGGCATTTTGTGCTTTATCTGGTTGGCAGTGTGCCATTGCATTGTATGTATTTTCCTTTCCTTGTGCATTTAGCCATAGCAACGTGCACCTGCGCACTGGGATGTGCTGACTGAAATTCCCTTTTTTTCTTTAGAAGTTGATATTTACCTTCATTTTTTCAATCCCCATTGGCTGCGGAGTGGGAGGGGGCGTGACCTGAGCAAGTCAGGGGCGTGGCTTAGTGAGACCTGGGGCGGGGGTTTTAAGTCCTTCTTTAGGGGGCAACTTGAATTATAGGTCGATGCCATGGTAATTTATGAGGACATGCAATGGGTATCAGTAGAAGAAAACATCTTTTATTACTACTGAACCGTGTTAGTCTAAGATTAGTCTAAAACATAAGTTATATTTATGGTAACCGGAATACCCCCTTTAACAGTGTCATCCACAGTGCTCTGCCCCTTTAAAGCAGCGAATAGAAATGGCTAAGCTCCTCAGCTGGCTGCTAATTACCTGGCTAGGTTGTTATGGAAACCTGTGTGCATCTGGAGAAAATGGCAGTTGGAATTTGAAGTGAAATGCTCCCAGACTAATATTGGCTATTGGAGATCGTATTTTGGGAATATCTCAGGAACGGTATGTCCTAGAGAGCTGAAACTTGGTCTAAAACCTTCCCAGACACCTGATGTACCTGTGTGCCGAATTTAGTGAAAATCGGTCCAGTAGTTTGGTCGTGCATAGAGAACAGACAGACAGACAGACAGAAACTCATTTTTATAATATTAAGAGACTAGCAGAAGGACCCGGCTTCACCTGGGTATATTTAATCTATTTCATTTAATGTTTCTGTGTGTCGTTGCAGAGAGAAAGTCAATGCAGCTGACAGAAGTTGGTTTTTACCTTCATTTTTTCAATCCCCATTGGCTGCGGAGTGGGAGGGGGCGTGACCTGACCGGGTTAGGGGCATGGTTTAGCGGGATCTTAGGGAGGGGTGCTTTTCAGTCCTTTTTTTGAGGGTGGCCTGAATTACAGGTCGATGCCATGGTAATTTATGAGGAAACAGTGGTTAGCAGTGGAAGAAACATCGCTTTGCACGGGTATATTTAATCTACTTCATTTAATGTTTGTGTGTGTCGTTGCAGACAGAAAATCACCCTCCCTCCCCTGTAGCTGACAGAAGTTGATTTTTACCTTCAATTTTTCAATCACTGTTGACTGCGGAGTGGGAGGGGGCGTGGCCTTCACTGTTGGCTCAGGAGTGGGAGGGGGTGTGGTCTTACCGAGTCGGGGGCATGCCTTAGCTGGACCTGGGGGAGTGGGTTTTAAGTCCTTCTTTTGAGGGTGGCCTGAATTACAGGTCAATACCATGGTAATTTAGGAGGACACGCAATGGGTAGCAGTGGAAGAAAACATCTTTTATTACTACTGAACGGTCTTATATTCAGTCTAATATTAGTCTTTTTTATCTAATGTTTCTGTGTGTCGTTGCAGAGAGAAATTTACTCTCCCACCCCTGCAGCTGACAGAAGTTTATTTTACCTTTTTTTTTTCAATCCCTGTTGGCT
Organism: Rhinella marina; assembly: GCA_900303285.1. NCBI lineage: Eukaryota > Metazoa > Chordata > Amphibia > Anura > Bufonidae > Rhinella > Rhinella marina. The sequence goes on along the minus strand of ONZH01026382.1, from coordinate 18,950 downwards.
GCGGAGTGGGAGGGGGCGTGGCCTGACTGAGTCAGTGGCGTGACTTAGCAAGACCTGGGGCGGGGGTTTTAAGTACTTTTGAGGGTGGCCTAAATTACAGGTCGATGCCATGGTTATTTATGAGGACACGCAATGGGTAGGAGTGGAAGAAAACATCTTTTATTACTACTGAATGGTCTTAGTCTAAAATTTGTCTAAAACATAAGTTATATTTATGGTAACCGGAATACCCCTTTAACAGTGTCATCCACAGAGCTTTGCCCCTTTAAAGCAGTGAATAGAAATGGCTAGGTTGTTATTTAACTGAGCTCCTCAGCTGGCTGCTAATTACCTGGCAGTGTTGTTATGGAACCCGCCTTCCCTGTGTGTGTCTGTGCAGAGAATGGCAGTTAGGGTTTGAAACCAAAGCTCCCAGGCTAATATTGGCAAATGCAGGTCATATTTTGGGAATATCTCAGGAACGGTACGTCCTAGAGAGCTGAGACCTGGTCTAAAACCTTCCCAGGCACCTGATGTACCTGTGTGCCGAATTTGGTAAAAATCGGTCCAGTAGTTTGGTTGTGCATAGAGAACAGACAGAAACTCATTTTTATAATATTAAGAAACTAACAGATGGACCCGGCTTTGCACGGTTATATTTAATCTATTTCATTTAATATTTCTGTCTGGCATAAAAAGATAGACAGTATCCACCATAACAGCTGCATCTACAGTTCCCAGTCACCTTAACAGTGAACTCCACAGCCCCCCACCCCTTAACACTGACCCTCCACAGTGCCCCATCTCCTTAAAATGGGACATCCATAGCAGCCATCCCCTTAACTTTGACCTTTGCAGCAACCAGCCCCTTTAAAAGTGAGTTTCACAGCACCCCACTCCATTGATATTTACCTCCTCAGGGGCCCGCCTCCTTAACAGTGACCTCTACAGCACCCTGCCCCTTAGCATTGACCTCCATAGGGGACCTTCCCTTTATCTTTGACCTCCACTGTTCCTTGCCCCCTTAAAGGGGTTGTCCGGGTTCAGAGAAGAACCCGGACATACCTGCAATTTCACCCAGGCAGCCCGCCTGAAGAGGGCATCGGAGCAACCTATGCTCTGATGCCCTCCTTTGCCCTGCGCTAATTAGCGCAGGGCAAAGGAATTTAGCCAGGTTCCGGTGACGTACCGGTCCCTGCCGGGCAGAGGCTTCCGCCCGGCAGTGAGCCGGTGACGTCATCGGCGCTGATGGACGGGCTTTAGCGCTGCCCTAGCCAGTAAAACGGCTAGGGCAGCGCTAAAGCCGGCCCATTAAGGCCGGTGACGTCACCGAACTCACTGCCGGGCGGAAGTACCCGCCCGGCAGCGAGTATTTATAAACAAAAGAGACCTTGCCCTGCGCGATCTAGCGCAGGGCAAGGGGGGGGCATCGGAGCATGAGATGCTCCGATGTCCTCTTCAGGCGGGCTGCCTGGGTGAAATTGCAGGTATGTCCGGGTTCTTCTCTGAATAGTCAGATGGCTAGTTTTTATGACTATGGACTGGTCTATGGTGTGTCATTGCTCCTGTGAATCACTGGGATATCATCCAGAAGACTGATGTGAAGGTAAACTACACAGAAGGCTCCATGCTACAGCATGAGAAAGGGACTGAGCATGCTCTGAGGAGTTCTGGGCTGTGGATTATAATGTAATGGGTGTAGGCAGGGATGTATCAGAGGTAGAGCAGTAGGGGCGTGGAACAGCAGTACTGGGAGGGGCAGTGGGATGATACAGAGAAAAGCAGCTTCATCACAGCTGACACTCCCACAACCAGGAAGTGTATAAGCAGGAAGAGCTGGCAGCATGGGAGACATGAGGGGAGCTTAGCTGTATCAAAACTTGCATCAATGTGCTCATATAGCTTTAGTCCATCATATAGTAAGCACCTACAGTGTTTTTTTTATTGTCATAGACTCGGAAAACCCCTTTAAGTTAACTAAGGTCCCTGCTCTGATTATGTCTAGTACAAAAGCCTAGTCTATGTCTGTGCACAAGACGTCACTGTGCTAGCCACGTCCTCCTGCACTGGTTGCTGTTTTCCGCCCTGTGTTTCACTCCCACTGGATTCTTCAGGAAAGATTAACCCCTTCTGCAGCACAGACTCAGGACTGGAGGCTTTGCCGAGTAGCTGCAGGCAGCAAAGAGACACATGGTCTTCCCTCCTCATCCTGCAGACACAGAGCTGACAGACTGAAGGAGTTTTGCAGAGCATTACACAAGAACAGGTAGGGAGAAGATCCTGTGTGTATCAACAGTGTGATTGTACAGCTGGGACTTGTAGTCCTACACCTACAACATGCTGCTAAGTATCCCAGTAGTCAGAAATTTCACTCAGGAAAGAACTTTTATTCACTCCTTTTGCAGAGCAGGAGGAGGGGCACAAATATTCATGAGGAAAACCTCAGAATGTTGTTATTGCAGGTAAACAAAGGGCCAGAAGAGAACTAGAGAAATGAGGAAATAGATTTTTTTGCCTAAAACTTGCCTAGCTTATGTATGTATTGTTAACCATCAGATTTATAGTGCTGTATTTTGTTTACATAACTTGGACAACCCCTTTAAAGAGCTCAGGTTAGTCATTGCTTTGCCCCATTTATAATTTTTAGAGATTTTCTAAGGACTGTTACAGTGCAAGGGGACTGGGGCAATGCAAATGTGGTGCCTATATTCAAAACAGCCTCTAGGTCCTTCACGGGTAATTAGACCAATGAGCTTAAAGGGGTTATCCCATGAATAATATAAAAAATGAAAATCAGACATTATATAGTACATGACAATACCTTCCTAGAACCAACCCTGTACCTCACATGGATCCAGAGATCTCCCCATTCTTTGCTCTGATTTATATCAATCTGAAAGCTCAAGGGGTGTGTCTTTTCTGCTGCAGCTCAGGAGGCGTATCCATTCCACTGCAGCTCTCTCCCTATCACAGCTCAGGAGGCAGTTGAAAGATGAAACTGAGCATGTGCGACCTTCTTAATGAGCCGGTCAAACAAATAAGAAATTAAGTGGCACTATACAGATACATTTTATTGAATAACTCAGTAGCTATACACAATTTTATTTACATGCAATTAAAAAAGTACAGTGCCTTGCGAAAGTATTTGTCCCCCTGGAACTTTTCAAGCTTTTGCCACATTTCAGGCTTCAAACAAAAAGATATAACATTTTACATTTTTGGTGAAGAATCAACAACAAGTGGGTCACAATTGTGAAGTGGAACAAAATTTATTGGATCATTTAAACTTTTTTTGTAATAATAAAACTGAAAAGTGGGGCGTGCAAAATTATTCGGCCCCCTTGCATTAATACTTTGTTGCGCCACCTTTTGCTGCGATTACAGCTGCAAGTCGCTTGGGGTATGTCTCTATCAGTTTTGCACATCTAGAGACTGAAATTCTTGCCCATTCTTCCTTGCAAAACAGCTCAAGCTCTTTGAGGTTGGATGGAGAGCGTTTGTGAACAGCAGTTTTCAGCTCTTTCCACATATTCTCAATTGGATTCAGGTCTGGACTTTGACTTGGCCATTCTAAGACCTGGATACGTTTATTTTTGAACCATTCCATTGTAGATTTTGCTTTATGTTTGGGATCATTGTCTTGTTGGAAGATAAATCTCCGTCCTAGTCTCAGGTCTTTTGCAGACTCCAACAGGTTTTCATCCTGAATGGTCCTGTATTTGGCTCCATCCATCTTCCCATCAATTTTAACCGTCTTCCCTGTCCCTGCTGATAAAAAGCAGGCCCAAACCATGATGCTGCCACCACCATGTTTGACAGTGGGGACGGTGTGTTCAGGGTGATGAGCTGTGTTGCTTTTACGCCAAACATATCGTTTTGCATAGTTTCCAAAAAGTTGGATTTTGGTTTCACCTGACCAGAGTATCTTCCACATGTTTGGTGTGTCTCCCAGGTGGCTTGTGGCAAACTGTAAACGAGACTTTTTATGGATATCTTTGAGAAATGGCTTTCTTCTTGCCACTCTTCCATAAAGGCCAAATTTGTGAAGTGTTCGACTGATTGTTGTCCTATGGACAGACTCTCCTACCTCAGCTGTAGATCTCTGCAGTTCATCCAAAGTGATCATGGCGCTCTTGGCTACATCTCTGATCAGTCTTCTCCTTGTTTGATATGAAAGTTTAGAGGGACGGCCGTGTCTTCGTAGATTTGCAGTGGTCTGATACTCCTTCCATTTCAATATGATCGCTTGCACAGTGCTCCTTAGGATGTTTAAAGCTTGGGAAATCTTTTGGTATCCAAATCCAGCTTTAAACTTCTCCACAACAGTATCACGGACCTGCCTGGTGTGTTCCTTGGTCTTCATGATGCTCTCTGTGCTTTAACTCGATCGCGACCGCCCACTGTCTTTAGACGGCGGGCGGCGCGAGTCCCCAGTCTGTAGCGCCGTCTAAAGACGGCGCTGCAGAAAAGGGGTGTTAGGGAGCCCCAGGACTGACCAGCGGTGGGGGTCCGGCTGTGCCCAATAACCCCTGCTGAATGCGCCAGCATCGGTGAAAAGGCGTGCGGCATGGTTCGCCGCTATTCAGGATGGCGAGCGGGAGCAATCGGGCCCCCTTGCTGCTGTGACGGGGACCCAATGGCTTGGATAGCAGCCCGATGCCTTCCTTAGGCATCGTGGCTGCTATCCCTGCTTGCCTGTGCGATCCAGCCCCCTGGATCGCACAGGAAGCAGGCTGTAAGTGTATTACACTGAGTAATACACTTACAGCCATTACAATACAAAAGTATTGTAATGCATTGTAAAGGGGATCAGACCCCCAAAAGTTAAATAAAGTGGAAAAAAAAGTAAAAAAAATAGAGTTAAAAAAATAATAATAAAAGTTTGAAAAACAAAATGCCATTTTCCAAAGAAAACTAAAACAAAATTGTAAAAAAAAAAACTAAAAAAAGAAAGGTATACATATTAGGTATCGCCGCGTCCACATAAACCAGCTCTATAAAAATATCACGTCATCCACCCCGCCAGGTGAACGCAGTAAAAAAAAAAAGAAAAAAAACTGCCAAAACAGACATTTTTTGGTCACCTTCCCTTACAAAAAGTGTAATAGCAGGCGATCAAAAGAGCGTATGTACCCCAAAATGGTACCAATAAAACCGTCATCTTGTCCCGCAAAAAATGATACCCTACCTGAGACAATCGCCCAAAAAATTAAAAAAATATGGCTCTCAGAAAATAGCAACACAAAAAAAAAGATTTTATTCTGTTCAAAAATGCATCTAATGTGTAAAACTTTCCAAAAATAAAAATGTTAGACATATTGGGTATCGCCACGTCCGTAACAACCTGCTCTATAAAAATATTACATGAGATGGCCCCCCAGGCGAATGCTGTAAAAAAAAGTTTTTAAAAACTAAGCCAAAATAGCCATTTTTTCCCCTCTTCCCTCACAAAAAGTGTAATAGCAGGCGATCAAAAAGGTGTATTTAACCCAAAATAGTACCAATCAAACCGTCATCTTGTCCTGCAAAAATGATACCCTACCTGAGACAATCGCCCGAAAAATAAAAAAAATATGGCTCTCAGAAAATAGCAACACAAAAAAAATTTTTATTCTGTTCAAAAATGCATCTAATGTGTAAAACTTTCCAAAAATAAAAATGTTAGACATATTGGGTATCGCCACGTCCGTAACAACCTGCTCTATAAAAATATTACATGAGATGGCCCCCCAGGCGAATGCTGTAAAAAAATAAAAAAGAAACTATGCCAAAATAGCCATTTTTTTCTCTCTTCCCTCACAAAAAGTGTAATAGCAGGCGATCAAAAAGGTGTATTTAATCCAAAATGGTACCAATCAAACCATCATCTTGTCCTGCAAAAATTGATACCCTACCTAAGACAATCGCCCAAAAAATTAAAAAAATATGGCTCTCTGAAAATGGCAACACATAAACAAGATTTAATTCTGTTCTAAAATGCATCTAATGTGTAAAACTTAACAATAATAAAAATGGTAGACATATTGGGTATCGCCGCATTCGTAACAACCTGCTCTATAAAAATATCACATGACTTGCCCCCTCAGGTGAATGCTGTAAAAAAAATGCTAAAAAAACTATGCCAAAACAGCTATTTTTTTCACCTTGACTCACAAAAAGAGTAATACCAAGCGATCAAAAAGGCACATTTACCCCAAAATGGTACCAATGAAAACCTCACCCCATCCTGCAAAAAATGAGCCCCCACATAAGACAATAGATCAAAAAAATAAAAATCAATGGCTCCTGCAAACCACTCCATCAAAATCTGTGTTGTAAAATCCATATGGCACTCCTTCTGTTCTGAGTCCTGCCATGTGCCCCCACATCAGTTTACAACCACATATGGGGTATTTCTGTAAACTGCAGAATCAAAGTAATGTATATTGAGGTTTAGTTTGCTGTTAACCCTTGCTGTGTTGGAAGAAAAAAATTATTAACATGAATAATCTACCAAAAAAGTGAAATTTTGAAATTTCACCTCCATTTTCCTTTAATTCTTGTGGAACACCTCAAGGGTTAACAAAGTTTGTAACAGCAGTTTTTTATAATTTGAGGGGTGTAGTTTCTAAAATGGGGTCATTTATGAGGGGTTTCATTATGTAAGCCCCTCAAAATCACTTTATATCTGAATTGGTGCTTAAAAAAATGGTTTTGGAAAATTTGGTGAAAATTTGAAAAATGGCTTCTATACTTCTAAGCCCTCTAACGTCCTAAAAAAGTAAAATGACATTTATAAAATGTTGCCAAGATAAGGTAGAGATATGGGGAATGTAAAATAATAACTATTTTTGGAGGTATTACTATTTATTTTGAAAGTAGAGAAATTGAAATTTGGAAATTTGCAAATTTTTCCAAATTTTTGGTAAATTTGTTATTTTTTTATAAATAAAAATGAAATATTTTGCCGCAAATGTACTACTGTTGTGAAGCACAATATGTGATGAGAAAACAGTCTCAGAATGGCCTGGATAAGTAAAAGCGTTCCAAAGTTATTACCACATAAACTGACACATGTCAGATTAGCAAAAATCAGTCTGGTCACGAAGGTGCAAAATGGCCAGGTCATTAAGGGGTTAAACAGAACCCTGAGACTATCACAGGGCAGGTGCATTTATACGGAGACTTGATTACACCCAGGTGGTTTCTATTTATCTTCATCAGTCATTTAGGACAACATTGGATCATTCAGAGATTCTCAATGAACTTCTGGAGTGAGTTTTCTGAACTGAAAGTAAATGTGCCGAATAATTTTGCACGCCCCACTTTTCCGTTTTATTGTTACAAAAAAGTTTAAATGATGCAATAAATTTTGTTCCACTTCACAATTGTGACCCATTTGTTGTTGATTCTTCACCAAAAATGTAAAATGTTATCTTTTTGTTTCAAGCCTGAAATGTAGCAAAAGGTTGAAAAGTTCCAGGGGGCTAAATACTTTTGCAAGGCACTGTATTTATCTCCAGGTGCTGGTTTAAAAACTGTGCAATTTTTTTTTTCGTGGGACGACCCCTTTAACTTCTGTTGTGGGAAAAATGTTTGAAGGGCTCTTAAAGGGGTTGGCCACCTTATGCATAAAAAAATAAAAAGGCCCCAGATAATACCTAAAGCCGAGAGGTATTTGTATCATGACAGGTATACTGTGTATGTATAATTTTTCTAATGTTTTGAGCATAGTATGCTCCCATTGATGAGAGGCTGTGTGGGCGGAGCAGCTGCAAAGTGAAAGTAAAAATCCCAGCATGCATCTTCAGAGGATGACCTCCCTGGCCAACTGTGATACCATAGTAACAGCAGCACCTCAGATGTCATCTCATCACAGACAAGTTAGCATAATGGTAAGAATCTCCCAATACCAGCATTGAATATAGATTATTATATTTTACACAAAATAATGTGATATGTACAGTACATACATGTCTGTCTATCTATAAACTATCTATCTATCGTTCATCTGTATGTCTGCCTATATATTTATCTTATATCATCTATCTCTCTCATATCGATCTATCATTCTAGCTATCTCATATCTATCTATCCCATATCTATCTATCTATCTATCTATCTATCTATCTATCTATCTATCTATCTATCTATCTCATATCTAGTAATTGTAAGAAAAGGAAGGCAGCACTCCAGAATCGTATAAAAAATCCAAGTGGTTTATTCACCCATCCAGCAATGTTTCAATTGCTCACTGCAATCTTTTTCAAGCCGTGTTCACATGTGTTCCAAGCATAATATATATAGTGACATCAATAAAGTGCTTTGTGCCAATTCATTAATCAATTCATATTACAAATATTTAAAAAATATATCATTCACTTACAAAGAACATGATAAAAATACATTGTTATTGTTGCATGATTCTTGTGCAATAATTCCTAATCATACAGTGACCTCCTTCATTACCATTTAAACTCTTATAGTGTAATTTCCTTAAAGTGTAATTTCCTCCTTCATTACCATTTAAACTCTTATAGTGTAATTTCCTTAAAGTGCTTCATAATTGTGCCAGGTGATTAAAATCATACTTAAGTGTTCCTTCAAAGGTAAAAATAACCAATTAATGATAACAGACCTCATGTTGCGTGACTTCGAGATGCGTGACTTCAGAGCCGGGGCATCCAACCTTAACAAAAATGGCTACAACCATTTCCATGTCTCTAGTGCGCCTGCGCTTCGTTCATCAAAAAAATGTTGCCATGGTAATGTATACACAGTGGTATGATAAATTGTAGAAAACCACGGCACTCGCTGTCTTCAAATGCAATAACGTGTTTATTCACTAACCAGGCGACGTTTTGGCTACGAGAGGCTTTTTCAAGCAAGTGTACAGATGCCATACCAGACATATATATAGGTAATAACCATGTGTGATTGGGTGAAATCAGGCAAGATACCAGCCCACCTGGCTGGTTCCGCCCATACATAACAATATAGTGCAAACAGTGATCAACGACTCCATCAATAAGAGTCTTCCATACTCTATGAACAAAACATAATCAAAAAACAATATGCATACCACAATCCTATGATGCGATTCCCGGAGTTGAGCTCGATCCCCCGTGTATGTCAGCGTTCTAGTGGATGGATGGCGCATGCGCGACTAGGCGCTCATAGTCAATAGCAACCCTTTGAACAGATCTCAATTCTATGAGGTTGGCCTGCCATGTCCAGCAAGTCTACATATCTCAAAGAGACGCAAGCCCAGAGACAGGAAAATAAACAATTTAGCGCTGTTCTCGGTCCGATGTTTAGAATGTACCATCGGATCGGAGGAAGTGTCCTGCGCATGCGCCTACCGTATCCTAGCAATATAGACGCTCATCTCAAGATAGATGTCTAAAATGTATTGGTAAACGGGAGTGGACCACCATTGTTGAGGAAAGCGGGTCCGTTTGTAAAGAGGGAGGGTATCTAACATAACTAAGACAGTCCAGTGTATATAACCTTGTGAAATAACACTTTACTCATGTAGTTAACATACTGGAAAGAGTCCATGAGGTATGTTTTTAAATTTTTAGGCTGTGAAACACTCAGGCAGGTGTGACATCATTAGTGCTCCTATTAACCACGGATATCACTCCTGGCTACAGGGGGCTAAGACTGTCACCACACACTCACACACCCACCTTCCCCTCTAGATACCCGTCCCAAATTCAATGTGAGGGGCTAGAAGGGGAGGGGAAAAACATTTATAGCCACAGCCCTGGGGTATATACCCCGCATACCTAAAAAGAAGGGGGACCTTTTTATAGACACTAAGGGGCGAACACGCACCATACATAATGATGTCTGTCAACCCCTTAATTGTCCACCCCTGTTCGGTCAATAAGTACCAAGTTATAGTAAACTCACAAATAGGTCCTATTACACTGGACCGTCAGTCAGAGATAACCGAATATTTACATATACCGTCCCTCTGTGATAAATCACACGGTCCACAGCCTGTAAGATCCTCTAATGGGGTCCTGTTACCGTTTCACCAAAGGATCTCTTTATGTATGTGGCATGTCCTAAAAAATAAGGAAATAAAAAAACATTATTAGTAAATTTCGTGACTTCTGTGAAAGAATAAAAATTACACAGCTAAGCCGGGCACTAAACTTAAGATCACTTAAAATCACAGCATAGACAGGTTCAGCAAAGTCCAAGAGTGGCCTAGAAGAGGGAGCCCACCCTAAACTCCCTATTAAGGCCTTTCGGTTCCATGGTGTCCAATTCGAAAATCCACTTTAGTTCCAGTCGTTTAAGAAAACGTTCCCTATCACCTCCCCGTCGAAGGGGTGGTATACCTTCAATAATCCTGTATCTCAGCTGCGAGACATTATGTTTCAGTTTCAGAAAATGTTCTGGTACAGACAGTTCCATAAGGTTAATATCCTTTTTACCTGACAGTAGTTTACGGATAGTATACCTGTGTTGATTAATCCTCAGTTTGCACGGCTGAGTGGTCTGTCCCACATAAAGCAGTCCGCACGGGCATTGTAAAAGATAAACGACATAGTCCGATGAGCAGGTATAGAAATCCATAATCATGTAGCATTTTCCTGATCTCGGATGAGAGAAGGAGTTACCTTTTAGTAGGCTATTGCAATTACAACAACTCAAGCAGGGGTAACAGCCCTTCTTAGACGCCCTAGGTCTTTTCTCCCTGGACACATCCGCTCGTACTAGTCTATCCCCTAGGTTTCTAGACCTCCAGAAAGACATTAGAGGGGGAGTCTGGAATTCTTCTATCCCTGGATAAGATTGGGATAATATGTGCCAGTTTTGTCTCAAGACTTGTGTAATGCGTCTGCTCTCTGATGTATATGTAGAGACAAAGGGTATGCGTTTCTCCCTCACCTGTACCTGAGTGGATGTAAGCAGTTGTGTCCGATCTCATTCCTTCACTCTTGTCAAATGTCTCCTAATCAGGTTCTTAGGATACCTACGTTTGATGAACCTATCACTCATCTGATTCAACCTATTATCCGTCAGTGCCTCATCAGACACGATACGTCTGACTCGCAATAATTGGCTGTAAGGAAGTGACTCCACCATATTTCTTGGGTGCGAGCTTTCAAAAAGAAGCATATTATTCCTGTCCGTTGACTTGATATATAAATCAGTTTTGAAGGTGTTGTCATGTACATATACCAATGTATCTAGAAATTGCATTGATTGTTGTGAATAAGTCACAGTAAATTTAAGATCTGTGTGTATAGAATTAATGTAACTATGGAACTCTTCCAGCTGCATTAATGTACCCTTCCAAATAAGGAAGATATCATCTATATACCTCATCCACCCCCCCGTAAATTGATAGAGGGTGGATGGGTATATAGACGTCTCCTCCAAATGTGTCATGTATATGTTTGCATAGGTCGGGGCCACGTTGGACCCCATCGCGGTGCCCCGTCCCTGCACATAAAATCGATCACCAAACAGAAAATAATTCTTGGTTAGTAAAATCTCAAGCAAAGAAAGTATGAAAGCTATCTGCCTATCCGAGAATGTTGAGCCTGTGAGGGCCCAATGCACAGCCTCTAGGCCCCTTTCAGACATCATTGTGTATGGTGCGTGTTCGCCCCTTAGTGTCTATAAAAAGGTCCCCCGTCTTTTTAGGTATGCGGGGTATATACCCCAGGGCTGTGGTTATAAATGTTTTTCCCCTCCCCTTCTAGCCCCTCACATTGAATTTGGGACAGGTATCTAGAGGGGAAGGTGGGTGTGTGAGTGTGTGGTGACAGTCTTAGCCCCCTGTAGCCAGGAGTGATATCCGTGGTTAATAGGAGCACTCATGATGTCACACCTGCCTGAGTGTTTCACAGCCGAAAAATTTAAAAACATACCTAATGGACTCTTTCCAGTATGTTAACTACATGAGTAAAGTGTTATTTCACAAGGTTATATACACTGGACTGTCTTAGTTATGTTAGATACCCTCCCTCTTTACAAACGGACCCGCTTTCCTCAACAATGGTGGTCCACTCCCGTTTACCAATACATTTTAGACATCTATCTTGAGATGAGCGTCTATATTGCTAGGATACGGTAGGCGCATGCGCAGGACACTTCCTACGATCCGATGGTACATTCTAAACATCGGACCGAGAACAGCTCTAAATTGTTTATTTTCCTGTCTGTGGGCTTGCGTCTCTTTGAGATAAGTATGTAGACTTGCTGGACATGGCAGGCCAACCTCATAGAATTGAGATCTGTTCAAAGGGTTGCTATTGACTACGAGCGCCTAGTCGTGCATGCGGCATCCATCCACTAGAACGCTGACATACACGGGGGATCGAGCTCAACTCCGGGAATCGCATCATATGATTGTGGTATGCATATTGTTTTTTGATTATGTTTTGTTCATAGAGTATGGAAGACTCTTATTGATGGAGTTGTTGATCACTGTTTGCACTATATTGTTATGTATGGGCGGAACCAGCCAGGTGGGCTGGTATCTTGCCTGATTTCACCCAATCACACATGGTTATTACCAATATATATGTCTGGTATGGCATCTGTACACTTGCTTGAAAAAGACTCTCGTAGCCGAAACGTCGCCTGGTTGGTGAATAAACACGTTATTGCATTTGAAGACAGCGAGTGCCGTGGTTTTCTACAATTTATCATACGACTTTTGGGGGCCTGAGGTCTGAGGCCTAACACCGCTGGCACCACCACCGTTTGGATTCAGCGAAGAAAGGTAGTGCTGCCTTATTTATTGTCTTTTCAATGTATACACAGTGTGGATCGCTTTTACTCAATTTACTATTGTGCTTAACGGGCCTGAATTGGGCAGACCGCCAGAGCGTCATATTCCCTCTTCAAACGGGGCATTCTATGCGGTTTCTCACATTGACTATGAGATCCCGCATTATTGATGCACCTCCTCCCATCACCGCACATTATTAATATCCCAGGGGGAATCAGGTTACTTCAGAGATCTCCAAAGATTGCCTGCTCCCTGTTAGGGAAACGGACCCTGTACCATCTTCAAATGGACCAGAGCTGTGACCCAATTCCTGGGTTCACATCTATCCACACATAATCCCACACCATGTTACCTTTTTGACAATAAATTGTATAAAAGCAGAAGCTACAGGTACGCACTAGACAGATGTTATCATTTTAATACTATACAATCCACGAAGTAAATGTAAATGAAACAGACGCCCACTTTTTCTCCCGGATCCATATCCATGAGGTCTGTTATCAATGTCCATCTCTCCCAAATCTAAAACAAGAAAAAGACAAAGAGTAATTAAATTTAGCTGTAATATACTTTGTTTCCCATCATTAACACTTGTGTCCTTCACCTACATGGGACATGGCCAAAATCATACTGAGCACTCCTGATGACATACCTTTACGTTACCCTAAATTCCACATTGAGTCCCTGGGGTCTCAAAGTCTTCAAATTATATATCCAATATAGTTCTCTATTCTTCAATCTAGCTTGTCTATCACCACCTCTTCTAGAGATCGGGACTTGTTCCAAGATTCTGACTCTAAGGTCATTTTCTGTATGTTTAAATTCAGCAAAATGCTTGGATACTGGAAGATTGAGTTTCTTTTTCCTAATTGAGTATCTGTGCTGATTTAGTTGTGTTTTCAAATCCCATGTAGTCTCCCCCACATAATATAGATGGCAAGGGCACTCTAGCACATAAATTACATGCGTTGAGTCACATGTCAGATATTGTTTAATGTGAATAGGCTTAATCATAGCTGGATGCACAAGAACATTGCCTCGTACTATCAGGGGACAGTTAACACAGTTATGGCAAGGAAAACATCCCTGTCGAGAAGACCCAAAGTAATCACTGAATGTGATCCTGTTAGTACCCACATCCGACCTTACCAACCTGTCCCCTAAGTTCCTACTTGTTCTGTAGGAGCAGAGTGGGAGAGATTGGAATTCATTGTATTCGGGAAACTGCTTCTTAGTATCCCCCAATGTTTTCTTATTATTGTGGTTATTTTATTTGATTCAGTACCATACTCAGACACAAAAGGTATCCAAGATAAATTCCCCCTAGTTGTTAAAGGGCCTTGTAAAATCCTCTCCCTACTAATCCTGTTAGTTCTCTCCAAACAGTTAGTTACCAACCTTTTAGGGTACCCCCTATGAAGGAATTTCTTCCCCATGTCTTTTAATCTTGATGGAAGCACCTCTGGGTTTTGTACTATTTTTTTCACTCTCAACATTTGACTGTATGGAAGAGAACGTATCATCGGTCTAGGGTGATGTGAATCATATCTCAGAATAGTATTTTTATCAGTTTTCTTCGTGAACAAATCCGTAGTTAGACCATCACTACTAAAAGATACCTCCGTATCTAAAAACTGTACCTTCTCAGCAGAGTAGGTAAGTGTAAATTTAACCCCTGTATCAATAGTATTCAAAAACGCGTGGAACTCCATGAGGTCCCCCGCAGCGCCAACCCACACCAAAAAGATGTCATCGATATAACGCCACCACCCCAGCACATGGCTGAAGTGGTGGCTCGCATATACACGGCACTCCTCCAGGTGTGCCATGTATATGTTGGCGTAGGTTGGCGCTACGTTGGACCCCATGGCGGTCCCCCGCCTCTGAAGATAGTAATCGTCTTGAAAAAGAAAATAATTCTTAGTCAATATAAATTTCAAAAGAGCCAAGATGAACGTTCTGCATTCCCTAGTGTATTGTGTGGAAAATAAACATTGCTGTACCGCCTCGAGACCCTGCTCGTGCCCTATCGATGTGTATAGACTAACTACATCGAAGGACACGAGCAGAGCCCCCTCAGGAACCTGTAGGTCCCCGATCTTCATCAAGAAATCGTTGGTATCCCTAATATATGATTTTGCAGATGTGGCAAAGGGACGTAATATTTTATCTAAGAAGATTGCCACTCTATTAAATAGAGATCCTCTTCCCGATACAATAGGCCTTCCTGGTGGTGCCGTTAAGGACTTGTGGATCTTTGGTAAGGTGTATAAAATTGGTGTAACAGGTTTCTCTACAAACAAATAGGCACGCAATTTTACATCAATGATGCCCTTAATATGAGCATCCTCCAGAATAGAAACCAACTCTCTAGACAATGAGAATTTGGGATCACCCTGGATTCGCTCATACACATCCTGATCTGACAATTGCTGTCTAATTTCTTGTATATAGTCAGTTGTATTCATAACCACAACCCCACCACCCTTATCTGCTGATTTGATGGTGAGGCTATGGTTAGTTGCCAACTCCTTTATCGCTGTCAATTCTTTTATTGGCATATTTGTGGACCGTCCGGTACAAGACCCAGCATTTTGTTTTAAATGTAGGAGGTCACTGTATGATTAGAATTATTGCACAAGAATCATGCAACAATAACAATGTATTTTTATCATGTTCTTTGTATGTGAATGATATATTTTTTAAATATTTGTAATATGAATTGATTAATGAATTGGCACAAAGCACTTTATTGATGTCACTATATATATTATGCTTGGAACACATGTGAACACAGCTTGAAAAAGATTGCAGTGAGCAATTGAAACGTTGCTGGATGGTTGAATAAACCACTTGGATTTTTTATACGATTCTGGAGTGCTGCCTTCCTTTTCTTACAATTACTTGATGTAGACCTTG
Organism: Rhinella marina; assembly: GCA_900303285.1. Classification (NCBI taxonomy): domain Eukaryota; kingdom Metazoa; phylum Chordata; class Amphibia; order Anura; family Bufonidae; genus Rhinella; species Rhinella marina. Next base: position 3,310 of record ONZH01026382.1, on the reverse strand, counting down.
GTCCCAGGTCTTTGGAGGAATTGCACCCACTATTGGAAAGTGCTGCTTCTTATCATTTTCTCTTTATCCCATATCTATCTATCTATCTCATCTATCTATCTATCTATCTATCTATCCAATATGTATATAAACAGACAATAGTACATCTATTAACCCCTTAATGACCGGGCCATTTTGCACCTTCGTGACCAGACTGATTTTTGCTAATCTGACATGTGTCAGTTTATGTGGTAATAACTTTGGAACGCTTTTACTTATCCAGGCCATTCTGAGACTGTTTTCTCGTCACATATTGTGCTTCACGACAGTAGTAAATTTGTGGCAAAATATTTCATTTTTATTTATAAAAAAATAGCAAATTTACAAAAAATTTGGAAAAATTAGCAAATTTCCAAATTTCAATTTCTCTACTTTCAAAATAAATAGTAATACCTCCAAAAATAGTTATTATTTTACATTCCCCATATGTCTACTTTATGTTGGCATCATTTTCTTAATGTCATTTTACTTTTTTAGGACGTTAGAGGGCTTAGAAGTTTAGAAGCCATTTTTCAAATTTTCACCAAATTTTCCAAAACCATTTTTTTTAAGCACCAGTTCAGATGTAAAGTGATTTTGAGTGGCTTACATAATGAAACCCCCCATAAATGACCCCATTTTAGAAACTACACCCCTCAAATTATAAAAAAACTGCTGTTACAAACTTTGTTAACCCTTGAGGTGTTCCACAAGAATTAAAGGAAAATGGAGGTGAAATTTCAAAATTTCACTTTTTTTGGTAGATTATTCATGTTAATAATTTTTTTCTTGCAACACAGCAAGGGTTAACAGCAAACTAAACCTCAATATATATTGCTCTGATTCTGCAGTTTACAGAAATACCCCATATGTGGTGGTAAACGTTTCTATGGGTTTGTGGCAGTGGTCAGAAGGGAAGGAGCGCCATACGGATTTTGGAGGCAGATTTTGCTAAAATAGTTTGTAGGCACCATTTTGTAATTGAGAGACCCTGACGTACCCCTACAGTGGAAACCCTCAAAAGTGACCCCATTTTGGAAACTACACCCTTCAACGAATATATTAAGGGGGGTACTGGCCACTTTGACCCCCTAAGCGTTTTACGGAATTTGGAAACACTTGGCTATGAAAATGAAAAGTTTCATTTCTTCCAATAAAATGTTGCTATAGCCCCAATTTTTTTTTATTTGCATAAGGGGTAACAGGAGAAAAGCACCCCATAATATGTTACCCATTTTCTCCTGAATACGGCAACACCCCATATGTGGTGGTAAACTGCTGTGGGGGCACATGGCAGGACTCAGAACAGAAGGAGTGCCATATGGATTTTACAACACAGATTTTGATGGATTGGTTTGCGGGAGCCATTGATTTTTATTTTTTTGAGATATTGTCTTATGTAGGGGCTCATTTTTTTCAGGATGAGGTGAGGTTTTCATTGGTACCATTTTGGGGTAAATACGCCTTTTTGATCGCTTGGTATTACTCTTTTTGTGAGTCAAGGTGAAAAAAATAGCTGTTTTGGCATAGTTTTTTTTAGCATTTTTTTTACAGCATTCACCTGAGGGGGCAAGTCATGTGATATTTTTATAGAACAGGTTTTTACGAACGCGGCGATACCCAATATGTCTAACATTTTTATTATTGTTAAGTTTTACACATTAGATGCATTTTAGAACAGAATTAAATCTTGTTTATGTGTTGCCATTTTCAGAGAGCCATATTTTTTTTATTTTTCGGGCGATTGTCTCAGGTAGGGTATCATTTTTGCAGGACAAGATGACGGTTTGATTGGTACCATTTTGGGTTAAATACACCTTTTTGATCGCCTGCTATTACACTTTTTGTGAGGGAAGAGGGAAAAAATGGCTATTTTGGCATAGTTTTTTATTTATTTTTTTTACAGCATTCGCCTGGGGGGCCATCTCATGTAATATTTTTATAGAGCAGGTTGTTACGGACGTGGCGATACCCAATATGTCTAACATTTTTATTTTTGGAAAGTTTTACACATTAGATGCATTTGTGAACAGAATAAAATCTTTTTTTGTGTTGCTATTTTCTGAGAGCCATATTTTTTTTATTTTTCAGGCGATTGTCTTAGTTAGGGTCTCATTTTTTGCGGGACAAGATTACGGTTTGATTGGTACCATTTTGGGGTACATATGCTTTTTTGATCGCCTGCTATTACACTTTTTGTAAGGGAAGGTGACCAAAAAATGTCTGTTTTGGCACAGTTTTTTTTTTTTTTTACTGCGTTCACCTGGCGGGGTGGATGACATGATATTTTTATAGAGCCGGTCGATACGGACGCGTCGATACCTAATATGTATACCTTTCTTTTTTCACCTTTTTTTTAACTTTTTTTTTAACTTTTTTTTTGAAAATGGCTTATTTTTTTTTTTACTTTTATTATTATTATTTATTTATTTTTACTTTATTTTTTAACTTTTCATTTTCCACTTTATTTAACTTTTGGGGGTCTGATCCCCTTTACAATGCATTACAATACTTTTGTATTGTAATGCATTGGCTGTAAGTGTATTACTCAGTGTAATACACTTACAGCCTGCTTCCTGTGCGATCCAGGGGGCTGGATCGCACAGGAACGCAGGGATAGCAGCCACGATGCCTAAGGAAGGCATCGGGCTGCTATCCAAGCCATCGGGTCCCCGTCACAGCAGCACGGGGACCCGATGGCCCCGCTCGCCATCCTGAATAGCGGCGGACCATGCCGCACGCCTCATGTGCCGCGGTCAGCGCTGACCGCGGCACATGAAGGGTTAATGCGCCGGCATCGGAGTTTTCACCGATGCTGGCGCATTCAGCAGGGGTCCGGCTATTGGGCACAGCCGGACCCCCGTCGCTCGTCCGTCCTGGGGCTCCGTGACATCCTTTTTCTGCAGCGCCGTCTTTAGACGGCGCTGCAGACTGGGGACTCGCGCCGCCCGCCGTCTAAAGACAGTGGGCGGTCGGCATCGGGTTAATATTGCAACGTGCAACGTCAATTTGAGTGTGTATGTGGACTGAATAGAAATGGTCATAATGACTAAGCAAATTGTATTATTCTTGAATGATAAACATCTAATTAGAATGGTCTGTATTAGGTAATATTCTTATTATCACCTCCTTGTCCAAAGTCTTATTCAACGTGGACTTTCAAATATTATGTGACCATTATACAGATCATTTTTTTTCTAGGGATAGCCCCGGTGATATATTATGCTATATTATAATGTATGTTTTTTTATGCCCAATAAATTGATTTTGTTGTTTTTCTAATGAGTTCATA
>ONZH01026381.1:0-41203 GCA_900303285.1 Rhinella marina | reverse complement strand
TGGTGTATATATGTGTGTGTAGTATATATGTGTGTGTATATATGTGTGTGTGTATATGTGGTGTATATATGTGATATGTGGTGTATATGTGTGTGTAGTGTATATGTGGTGTATATATGTGTGTATATGTGTGTATATGTGGTGTATATGTGTGTGTGTAGTGTATATGTGGTGTATATATGTGGTGTATTGTATATGTGTATATATGTGTGTGTGTATATGTGGTGTATATGTGGTGTATATATGTGTGTGTGTGTATATGTGTGTGTATATATGTGTGTTTGTATGTGGTGTATATATGTGGTGTATATATGTGTGTAGTGTATAGTGTATATGTGTGTATATATGTGTGTGTGTAGTGTATATGTGGTGTATATATGTGTGTGTAGTGTATATGTGGTGTATATATGTGTGTGCAGTGTATATGTGGTGTATATATGTGTGTGTAGTGTATATGTGGTGTATATATGTGTGTGCAGTGTATATGTGGTGTATATATATGTGTGTAGTGTATATGTGGTGTAATGGGTGTATATATGGACTTAGCATACTGGACTTAGTATTAACCAATAGACCTGACAGAACAACAGATGTGCAGGTCGGGGGACTCCTAGGAAATAGTGACCATAATATAATAACCTTCCAATTGTCATTTAAAAGAGCGTTTCTTCAGGGAGGAACAAAAATACCAAACTTCAAAAAAGCTAAATTTAGCCAACTAAGAGAGGCCATAGGCCTAACTAACTGGGACAAAGTCCTCAAAAATAAAAATACAGCCACAAAATGGGATATTTTTAAAAGCATCCTAATATCTAATTGTGAGAGGTACATACCTTATGGCAATAAAAGGTTAAGGAACAAGAAAAAACCAATGTGGATAAATAGAGCTGTAAAGAAAGCAAAAACTAGAGACCGAGAGATTAATCGCCAAAGAAAGTAAAACTAACCCTAAAATGTTCTTTAATTATATAAATGGTAAAAAGTATAAACCTGAAGGTGTCGGCCCCTTACAGAGTAATGAGGGAGGAGTTGCAGAGAGCGATGAGGAGAAAGCAAAGCTACTAAATATTTTTTTCTCCACTGTATTCACTGAGGAAAATAAACTGTCAGATGAAATGCAGAATATAAAAGTAAATTCCCCATTAAAAGTGCCCTGTCTGACCCAGGAAGAAGTAGAGCTACGTCTTAAAAAGATTAAAATAGACAAATCGCCAGGACCGGATGGCATACACCCCCGTATCCTAAGAGAATTAAGTAATGTCATCGCTAGACCCTTATTTCTGATATTTAAGGACTCTATACTGACGGGGAGTGTGCCACAGGATTGGCACATAGCAAATGTGGTGCCAATATTCAAAAAGGGTCCAAAAACAGAGCCCGGGAACTATAGGCCGGTAAGTTTAACATCTGTCGTGGGTAAACTGTTTGAGGGTTTTCTAAGAGATGCTATCTTGGAGTACCTCAATGAAAATAAGCAAATAACTCCATATCAGCATGGCTTCATGAGGGATCGGTCGTGTCAAACCAATTTAATCAGTTTCTATGAGGAGGTAAGTTCTAGACTTGACCGCGGCGACTCAATGGATGTCGTATATCTGGACTTCTCCAAAGCATTTGACACGGTACCACATAAAAGGTTAGTATATAAAATGAGAATGCTTGGCCTGGGAGAAAATGTCTGTATGTGGGTAAGTAACTGGCTCAGTGATAGAAAACAGAGGGTGGTTATTAATGGTACATACTCAGATTGGGTCACTGTCACTAGTGGGGTACCACAGGGGTCAGTATTGGGCCCTATTCTCTTCAATATATTTATTAATGATCTGGTAGAAGGCTTGCACAGTAAAATATCAATTTTTGCAGATGACACTAAACTGTGTAAAGTAATTAACACAGAGGAGGACAGTACACTGCTACAGATGGATCTGGATAGACTGGAGGCTTGGGCAGAGAAGTGGCAGATGAGGTTTAACACTGACAAATGTAAAGTTATGCATATGGGAAGGAATAATGCAAGTCACCAGTACATACTAAATGGTAAAATATTAGGTAACTCTGACATAGAAAAGGACCTAGGAATTTTAGTGAACAGAAATCTAAGCTGCAGAAACCAGTGTCAGACAGCTGCTGCCAAGGCCAATAAGATAATGGGTTGCATCAAAAGAGGCATAGATGCCTGTGATGAGAACATAGTCCTGCCACTTTACACATCACTAGTCAGACCACACATGGAGTACTGTGTACAGTTCTGGGCTCCTGTGAACAAGGCAGACATAGCAGAGCTGGAGAGGGTTCAGAGGAGGGCAACTAAAGTAATAACTGGAATGGGTGGACTACAGTACCCAGAAAGATTATCAAAATTAGGGTTATTCACTTTAGAAAAAAGACGACTGAGGGGAGATGTAATAACTATGTATAAATATATCAGAGGTCAGTACAGAGATCTCTCCCATCATCTATTTATCCCCAGGACTGTGACTGTGACGAGGGGCCATCCTCTGCGTCTGGAGGAAAGAAGGTTTGTACACAAACATAGAAGAGGATTCTTTACGGTAAGAGCAGTGAGACTATGGAACTCTCTGCCTGAGGAGGTGGTGATGGTAAGTTCACTAAAAGAGTTCAAGAGGGGCCTGGATGTATTTTTGGAGGGTAATAATATTACAGGTTATAGTTACTAGAGAGGGATCGTTGATCCAGGGAGTAATTCTGATTGCCTGATTGGAGTCGGGAAGGAATTTTTTTCCCTAAAGTGAGGAAAATTGGCTTCTACCTCACAGGGGTTTTTTTGCCTTCCTCTGGATCAACTTGTAGGATAACAGGCCGAACTGGATGGACAGATGTCTTTTTTTGGCCTTATAAACTATGTTACTATGTTACTATATGTGTGTAGTGTATATGTGGTGTATTTATGTGTGTAGTGTATATGTGGTGTATATATGTGTATGCAGTGTATATGTGGTGTATATATGTGTGTAGTGTATATGTGGTGTATATATGTGTGTGTAGTGTATATGTGGTGTATATATGTGTGTAGTGTATATGTGGTGTATTTATGTGTGTAGTGTATATGTGGTATATATGTGTGTAGTGTATATGTGGTGTATATATGTGTGTAGTGTATATGTGGTGTATATATGTGTGTGTAGTGTATATGTGGTGTATATATGTGTGTGTAGTGTATATGTGGTGTATATAAGTGTGTGTAGTGTATATGTGGTGTATTTATGTGTGTAGTGTATATGTGGTGTATTTATGTGTGTAGTGTATATGTGGTGTATTTATGTGTGTGTAGTGTATATGTGGTGTATATATGTGTGTGTAGTGTATATGTGGTGTATATATGTGTGTGTAGTGTATATGTGGTGTATTTATGTGTGTAGTGTATATGTGGTGTATTTATGTGTGTAGTGTATATGTGGTGTATATATGTGTGTAGTGTATATGTGGTGTATATATGTGTGTAGTGTATATGTGGTGTATATATGTGTGTAGTGTATATGTGGTGTATATAAGTGTGTGTGTACTGCATATATATGGGTGTATGTATATGTAAACATGTGTTATTACGCCACATGTCCGCCGTTGAGTAGGGAACCAGTTGTTAAAAATTTGAATCCCACTCCTGGTAATATTTCATAGTATCACCAGCTCCACATAGTACAGAAATGTAGTAACTGTTCATAGTATCAGTACTGCCACAAGATACTGTTGTAACAGTTTATGGTATCACTAGCTCCAAAAGATACAACGGTTCACAGTAAAAACAACAACACTGCACTGCAGTGTAGCACCAATTCATAGCATCGCCACTTTCACAAGATACTGCAATGCAATTACTGCTCATAGTATCACTACCATCTCAAGATCCCACAATATAGTAACAGTTCATAGTATCATCTGCTTACATAGTGCAATATAGTAACAGATCGTCGGAGTCCGCTCTGTACGAGGTAATACAATAAAGAAACAGTTTATAGTATCTGCAGCCCCAGAAGACACTGCGATAAGGTGATAGCATGTAGTATCAGCAGCTCTTCAAGATACTGAAATATAATAACAGTTTATAGTATCAGCAGTTCCTGAAAGTACTGTGAAATCGTAAGAGTTCATTCATAATATTAGTAGCTACACATGATAGTGTGATATACTGTAGTAACAAACCCCATCAGATACTGCAATGTATTAACAACCGATAGCATTACTAGCTATAAAAGATAATGTGAAATGGTAATGGCGCAAAAGGGTACTAGTTACACAGTATAGAGTACTTCAATAAAGTGGCAATTCATAGTATTACCAGCGCCACTATACACTGCAATATAGTAACACTGCTTAGTATTACCACCTTCACAATATATTGCAATATATTAACTGTGTATAATATTACCAACACCAGAATATACTGCAATATAGAAATTGTGTATATGGGTGGACTACAGTACCCAGAAAGATTCTCAAAATTAGGCTTATTCACTTTAGAAAAAAGACGACTGATCTAATAACTATGTATAAATATATCAGGGGTCAGTACAGAGATCTCTCCCATGATCTATTTATCCCCAGGACTGTGACTGTGACGAGGGGACATCCTCTGCGTCTGGAGGAAAGAAGGTTTGTACACAAACATAGAAGAGGATTCTTTACGGTAAGAGCAGTGAGACTATGGAACTCTCTACCTGAGGAGGTGGTGATGGTAAGTTCACTAAAAGAGTTCAAGAGAGGCCTGGATGTATTTCTGGAGGTAATAATATTACAGGTTATAGTTACTAGAGATGGGTTGTTGATCCAGGGAGTTATTCTGATGCCTGATTGGAGTTGGGAAGGAATTTTTTCTCTTAAAGTGAGGAAAATTGGCTTCTACCTCACAGGGTTTTTTTGCCTTCCTCTGGATCAACTTGTAGGAAAACAGGCCGAACTGGATGCACAGAGGGCTTTTTTTGGCCTTATAAACTATGTTAATATAGTAACAGTGCTTAAAGAAGAACTCCCGCAAAAATTTTTATTCCATGTCCTGCTAGAAATGTACATGATGTAATCTGTAGTGAATGTCATTTTCTTACCAGTGTCTGTATTTTTTACTTATATCATCCTGAAGTTTCTTATCTGTGTCATGTGACTAGGGATTAGACCCACCAACTCACACAGAGACTTATGTGTGGACAGGAAGTCTAATTCTCTATGTATTCCTATGAGAGCCTCACTTTCAGTCTCATAGGAATGAATAGAGCAGTTACTGGCTTCCTGTCCTGGGTCAGTTGGAGGTCAGGGTGTTGGTCACATGACCCAGCTACAATAAGAAGAGAGGTTATTATTCACAATTACATTCTCTGATAAGAAGATGACAATCACTACAGATTACATCATGCACCTTTCTAACAGGTCAGAGAATAAAAATCTTTGCGGGAGTTCTTCTTTAATATTACCACTTTCAGAATATACTATAATATAGTAACTGTGTATATTACCAACTCCAGACTATACTGCAATATAGTAACAGTACTTAATATTACCACTTTCAGAATATACTGCAATATAGTAACTATGTATAATATTACCAACTCCAGAATATACCGCAATATAGTAACAGTCATTACTTTAGGCAGTCCATGGACCACTCTGAAGGTAGTGCTGGCTTGTTGCTGCAGCCTGCAACTCACCTCCTAAGCCCCGTGGTCCTGGTGCTGAGCTCCACAAAGGGCTGCCTCTAATAGCTAATCAGCTTCTGCCACAACTCGCTGCTGACCTAATTTCCTTGGCTGAGAAATCAGATTCCTATCTTACTAGGTTCCTTGCAGAGGTGTGCTGCTTCATGTACCCACCTGTATCTGTTTACCTCTGTCAACCTCTGCTGCCAGCCCTGACCTTGGAACTGTTTCACGGATTTGCGTAAACTCTGCCTGCCCTGACCACAGCCTGTTAATGACTACACGTTTTGCCTGTTCGGTCTGTGCATTGCATCGTTATCTCCTACCTCAATGGGTCAGCTTTCAACCACACAGGGAATACTCCAGGAGGTAGCGGTCTAGGTTCAATGTATAGCGGTTAAGGGGTGAATATCTAGTTGCCCGGACATCCTGTCCACTATTGCTCCAGTCACAGTCTCTGAGATCTCCAGCCTGCATCTCCCACTTCCTCCACGCTATGTTGAGGATTGTGTAGTGGATTCCTGAACCAGTGCACCATCCACTTCGAGTTACTGCCTCACCAATTCCCTACCAACCAGTCTAAGATAGCCTGTCTGTTCTCCCTCCTGGCTGGTGAAGCACTCACCTCGGCCACTACTCTATGGGAATGCAGCAATCCTTTACAAGAATTCTTGTCTACCTTTCACAATGTCTTTGAGGAGCCTTGTCGTACTTCTTCAGCAGCCTCATCTTTCCATTGATAAGACAACCCCGCAGTCAGAGAGCATGCCCTTCAGTTCCACACGCTGGCTTCTGAATTGTCATGGAACAACAAGGCTCTGTTGTCAGCTTTCTGGGAGGATCAGTCAAGTCGCTTAAAAGATGAACAGGCTGGTTGAAATATCCCATCCACCTTGGATTATACCGGTTACTAGAACTGATATCTTCTTCAGAGAACATTCCTGAGAATCTTCACATGAGAGGAGAGTATTTAGGCACCTACTTTACAGAGACCCATCCTTCCGTCACCCGCCTCCCTTGAGTAACGCTCCTACGGTGTTTCAAGAATTTTTAATGGCATTTTCCATGATCTCCATTCATTCTCTGTGTAGTATTTTATCTGGATGACTTTCTGATTTTCTCACCTGACCTGACTTTACACCAAAGGCCTGTTTTTTCAGTGGCTCAGAGAAAACATACTCTATGCTAAATTCGAAAAATGCAAGTTTGATAAAAAAAACTTCCCTTCCCTTTCTAGTCTACGTTACCTCAGATTGTGGCTTAGAACCCTACAGCTCTGCGTGCTATCCATGGATTCCTGGTTTTCGCTAATTATTGTTCCTCACTTTTCTAAGCTGACTGCCCCTATTGATGTCCTTAATAGGAAGGGGGTGAATGCCAAGGAGTGGCCTCCGAAGGCTGAATCAGTATTCCAATTCCTCAAGGAGAGCCTTCTCCTTAGTGACAATTCTTCATCATCCAGATGTGTCAAAACAGTTCTTTCAGAAAGTGGACACATCTTCTGTGGGACATAGAGTTCATCTTCCAAATGGCGCACCTGTGGTTTCTTCTCAAAGGCCTTCTCTACAGATGAACGCAACTACTTTGTTGGTGACGTGGAATTGCTCACCATCAAGTTGGCTCTTGAAGAATTCACACATATCTACACAGACCAAAAGAACATAAACTTACCTGCAGTCAGCTCAACACCTCAATCCTCGTCAAGCTCGGTGGTCACGTGTTCTTTGAGCGTTTCATTTTGTCCTGCATTTCTGGCCAGCTGACAAGAATATTAAAACGAATGCCCTCTCCCAATCTTTAGATCCTACTGAGGAACCCCAACACATCATTGATCCTGGCTGCATTGTTTCTGTTGCTCATGTCCAGCTGAGAGACATTCCACCTTGTAAAACGTTTGTTCCCAAGCCCAAGAGACTTGGGCTTGGGGTCATCAGTCTAAGGTCTTATCTAAGATGGCTCACTTCTTGCCCTGTCTATCATCTGCTAACCAACTACCTAACAACTTAGGTAGTTGGCTAGGCAGATGATAGACAGGTCAGCTCTGTTAGTGCAGAAGCTCTCTCTACCTCTAACAGAGCAGGAAGTCTCAGCACAATCTCCAGAAAACCAAACATGAACTGAAGTAGTGACCACCACCTCCAACATTCAACCAGCTTCGAAAATACCATCAGCCCTCCAGTGGATGTTTTTGGGGATGTATTTTGTGATGGACTGTTATATTTGGCTCTGTTGGGTGGTATAATGTGCCACAATGTGGTATTGCTGGCCCTGCCTTCCATCAGTTTGTATCCAACTACAAAACGGGGCCACTTTTAGTATTTTTCCAGGGCCACTTTAAGTTCCCAATCCGCCCCCGGCTAAGTTGTTTATCCAGCACATCTTTGATCTTCATGGGTTACATTTACATATCATGTCTGACCAGGGAGTGTGATTTACGTCCAAGTTTTGTAAAGCTGTACCTTCTGGATGTTAAATTCGTCATCTCATCTGCATGCCGTCCACAAACCAATGGTCAAGTGGAGCACATTAATCAGATCTTGACCAATTACTTGCACCACTTTACCTATGAACACCAAGATGACTGGGCTGCTTTGCTTCTGTGGGCAGGATTTTCATATAACAATTCTAGTGAGGCTACCGGCAAGTCTCCTTGACTCATTTATTTATTATACTCACTTATAGGCTAATAAGATAATGGGTTGCATCAAAAGGGGCATAGATGCCGGCGATGAGAACATAGTCCTGCCACTTTACACATCACTAGTCAGACCACACATGGAGGACTGTGTACAGTTCTGGGCTCCTGTGAACAAGGCAGACATAGCAGAGCTGGAGAGGGTTCAGAGGAGGGCAACTAAAGTAATAACTGGAATGGGTGGACTACAGTACCCAGAAAGATTATCAAAATTAGGGTTATTCACTTTAGAAAAAAGACGACTGAGGGGAGATGTAATAACTATGTATAAATATATCAGAGGTCAGTACAGAGATCTCTCCCATCATCTATTTATCCCCAGGACTGTGACTGTGACGAGGGGACATCCTCTGCGTCTGGAGGAAAGAAGGTTTGTACACAAACATAGAAGAGGATTCTTTACGGTAAGAGCAGTGAGACTATGGAACTCTCTGCCTGAGGAGGTGGTGATGGTAAGTTCACTAAAAGAGTTCAAGAGAGGCCTGGATGTATTTCTGGAGGGTAATAATATTACAGGTTATAGTTACTAGAGATGGGTCGTTGATCCAGGGAGTAATTCTGATGCCTGATTGGAGTCGGGAAGGAATTTTTTCCCATAAAGTGAGGAAAATTGGCTTCTACCTCACAGGGTTTTTTGCCTTCCTCTGGATCAACTTGTAGGATAACAGGCCGAACTGGATGGACAGATGTCTTTTTTCGGCCTTATAAACTGTTACTATATAGCACTGGCATATTCCACAGCGCTTTACAGACTTTAGCATCATGTTGTCCTCCATCTGGCTCACAATCTAAGTTCCCTAACAGTATGTCTTTGGAGTGTGGGAGGAAACCGCAGAACCCAGAGGAAACCCACGTAAAGACGGGGAGAACATACAACCTCCATGCAGATGTTGTCCCTGGTCAGATTTGAACCTAGCACTGCAAGGCACCATGAGCCATCATTGTGTACAGGTGCCTGCTACGGGTGCCTCTTCCTGATGCTGTTTCATCTGGTGTACTTCTTCCAAATCTAGCAAGAGACTACGGTCACTCTTCTGCCGTCCTCAGCTTGGATGAAGAAGTTTGCTGACCGAAGACACATGCGATAAGGTCTGGCTATCCTGTAGGAACATCTGGCTCAAGGTACCTTCTTACAAACTGGCACCTCGCTTCCTTGGTCCTTTTGAGGTCATTAAAGAGGTATTCTGGTAAAGTAACTTAATTTTTGAAAAACTGCATTAAGGCTGAAAGCTGTGAACCAACCAGAGCCCATACCTATACATATGATCAGAGCTTCAATTTACCCTGCAATACATTTGTCTAGCTCCTGTGTGAACCTGCAACACACACAATCCTTAGCTTTCCTGCTGTGAGTTTCTGCTTGTTCATGAGTGTTGATGGTCACTGATTGGCTGCCTGATATTCCAGTGCAGACACGCCCCCTCTACTCAGTAATCAGCAGCACACTGATATTTAGCTAGAGAATTGATAGCAGCACACTGAGCATGCCTGACCTGACAAAGGCTCAGAACTACAGGTCGGTGCCATGGTAACTTATGAGGAACACAGTGGGCAGCAGAGGAAGAAAACTACTTTTATAACTACTGATCGGTAAATATGCGAAATAGACATTATATTAGGTAATGATTGATGATGAATTAGTCTAAAACATAAGATATATTTAATGTAACCAGAATACCCCTTTAAACAATTAAACCCAGTTTGCTACAAATTGTGTCTGCCTGCTTCTCTGCAGATACCTAATTCATCTCTCATCTCCTTTCTCAAGCCTGTGATTTTGAATTGTTATTCCAGAGGTTCTTTCCCTGCTCCTGTAAGTGCTAAAGAGGTGTTTGAAGTAAAAAATAATCTGGATATGAAGAAAATCAGAGGGAAAACTGTCTTCTTGGTGGATTGGAAGGGCTATGGTCCAGAACAGGGATCTTGGTAGCTGGCTGAGAACATTAATGCCCCTGTACTGCTGAAAACATTCCTGCAACAATCAAGACCCAAAAAGAGAGGGCATAAGGGGGGTACTGTTACATTAGTGGCCTATGTCTGTCATTATTGAACAACTACTACTCCCATGTTTGCCTTCACTACCACTCCCCTGCTCTCCTTGCTCTGTGTGATGCTGTACGGTTGCTTCTAATTGATTATCAGCTTCTTCAGTGACTCTGTACTGTTGAACTCATTTCCTTGCCTGAGCCATTAGGTTCCTAGGTGACAAGTTCCTTGCAAAGGTGTTCTGTTTCCTGTTGTCTGCCTGTGTAACGGCCTGTGCCTGCTGTGATCCTCTGTTGCCAGCCCTGACCTCAGACCTGTTTTTACAGATTCGTATATACTCTGTCTGCCCTAACCTCAGCCTTTTACTACCTATCACTACCACCAAATATAGCGCCACATGCTCCACAGAACACTGCAAAAGTAAGCTTCTTATGGCATAATCAGCTGTGCCAGAGACTATGAGATAGTAACCTTATGTTACCACTAAAGTACTGCAATATAGTAAGAAATAATAGTATCGCCAACTCTGCATACTGTAGGTCATATTCCCTTCCATACTCCCAAATCTCCACAGCATTCATCCTACTGAGTCTGGACTTTGCTCTGCAGCAATGAAGCTCTGGGCTCGTTGGCCAGGACAACCTGTGAGTGGAGTTTGTGTATTATAGATCCTAGTATTTATCCTGGGTCTTACAGATGGACAGAGTGCACTTTATTGATTCTTGTATGAAACTGATGGGTATGTACTGTACATTACATACAGTGATGACTGTAATCGGTGTACAGCATTATGGAATGGCGGTGGTACAGCAATAACAGCTAATATTATTACTTTAATTCAGTCGTGTGTCACCGCTGATTTTCACACAGTTTGTCGTCGCCATGTTATAAAAATTTCAGAGATCACTATCTATTAAATCATCTGATTTTGTGATCCTTGGTGCCCTGAAAACTGGGATCCCCACCAATCAGTGCAAAGGACTGTGGTGTTTCCTGCAGTAACCAACACAGTGCTGGCCATAGGTATAGATACGATAGATAGATAGATAGATAGATAGATAGATAGATAGATAGATAGAGACTAGATTGTCTATAGGACCAGACTACATGGGTTTGTTTGTAGTCTGTAACCATGGAGACACATTTGTTGCATAGGAGCTGTATAAATAAGATGGTATGATATTTTTAACCAATACTATTTTCAAAGTTTCTTCCTGTTTTGTTTGACATATATTGGACATGGCAGTAAAGATGGGCTTACGTTTTACGACCATACCGATGACGAGATGGGGTCACATATAAGAGGCACTATACATAAAGGAGGCACATATAATAGGTACTATACATACAGTGGGCACATATAAGCGGTGCTATACATAAAAGGGGCACATATCAGTGGCACTATTTATAAGGGGCACAGCTCAGAGCATGTGGCACTAGTATTAGGGGGACTGTGTATGGCACTATAAACAGAGGACACAGGGTATATGACACTATATACAGAGATCACAGAGCATGTGGCACTATATACAGAGGGCACAGGACATGTAGTGCTATATACAGAGGGCACAGAGTATGTGGTACTATATACAGAGGGTACAGAGTGTGTGGCACAATGTACAGAGGGCACAGAGCATATGGCACTATATATAGAGGGCACGGAGCATGTGGCACTATATACAGAGGGCACGGAGCATGTGGCACTATATACAGAGGGCACAGAGTATGTGGCACTATATACTGAGGGCACAGAGCATGTAGCACTATATACAGAGGGCACAGAGCATGTGGCACTATATACAGAGGGCACACAGTATGTGGCACTATATACAGAGGGCACACAGTATGTGGCACTATATACAGAGGGCACAGAGTATGTGGCACTATATACAGAGGGCACACAGTATGTGGCACTATATACAGAGGGCACAGAGTATGTGGCACTATATACAGAGGGCAAAGAGCATGTGGCACTATATCTAGAGGGCACAGAGCATGTGGCACTATATACAGAAGGCACAGAGCATGTGGCACTATATACAGAGGACACAGAGTGTGTGGCACTATATACAGAGGGCACAGAGTATGTGGCACTATATACAGAGGGCACAGAGTATGTGGCACTATATACAGAGGGCACAGAGCATGTGGCACTATATACAGAGGGCACAGAGCATGTGGCACTATATACAGAGGGCACAGAGCATGTGGCACTATATACAGAGGGCACAGAGTATGTGGCACTATATACAGAGGGCACAGAGCATGTGGCACTATATATAGAGGGCACAGAGCATGTGGCACTATATACAGAGGGCACAGAGCATATGGCACTATATATAGAGGGCACAGAGCATGTGGCACTATATACAGAGGGCACGGAGCATGTGGCACTATATACAGAGGGCACAGAGTATGTGGCACTATATACTGAGGGCACAGAGCATGTGGCACTATATACAGAGGGCACAGAGCATGTGGCACTATATACAGAGGGCACAGAGTATGTGGCACTATATACAGAGGGCACAGAGTATGTGGCACTATATACAGAGGGCACAGAGTATGTGGCACTATATACAGAGGGCACAGAGCATGTGGCACTATATACAGAGGGCACAGAGCATGTGGCACTGATATACTAGGGGCACAGAGCATGTAGCACTATATACAGAGGGCACACATATGTGGCACTATATTACAGAGGGCACACAGTATGTGGCACTATATACAGGGGCACAGAGCATGTGGCCACTATATACAGAGGGCACACAGTATGTGGCACTATATACAGAGGGCACAGAGTATGTGGCACTATATACAGAGGGCACACAGTATGTGGCACTATATACAGAGGGCAAAGAGCATGTGGCACTATATCTAGAGGGCACAGAGCATGTGGCACTATATACAGAGGGCACAGAGCATGTGGCACTAAATACAGAGGGCACAGAGTGTGTGGCACTATATACAGAGGGCACAGAGTATGTGGCACTATATACAGGGGCACAGAGTATGTGGCACTAGAGGCCAGAGCATGTGGCGCTATATACAGAGGGCACAAGAGCTGTGCGCTATATAACAGAGGGCACACATATGTGGCACTATATACAGAGGCACAGCAGTATGTGGCACTATATTTACAGAGGGCACACAGTATGTGCACTATATACAGAGGGCAAGAGCATGTGGCACTATATCTAGAGGGCACAGAGCATGTGGCACTATATCAGAGGGCACAGAGCATGTGGCACTAATACAGAGGGCACAGAGCGTGTGGCACTATATACAGAGGGCACAGAGTATGTGGCACTATATACAGAGGGCACAGAGTATGTGGCACTATATACAGAGGGCACAGAGTATGTGGCACTATATACAGAGGCACAGAGCATGTGGCGCTATATACAGAGGGCACAGAGCATGTGGCACTATATACAGAGGGCACAGAGTATGCCATACTGAGTATTGGCACTATATACAGAGGGGGCACAGGCATGTGGCCTATATACAGAGGGCACAGAGATGTGGCACATATATAGAGGGCACAATGTGGCACTATATATAGAGGGCACAGAGTATGTGGCACTATATACAGAGGACACAGAGTATGTGGCACTATATATAGAGGGCACAGAGCATGTGGCACTATATACAGAGGGCACAGAGCATGTGGCACTATATATAGAGGGCACAGAGTATGTGGCACTATATATAGAGGGCACAGAGCATGTGGCACTATATATAGAGGACACAGAGTATGTGGCACTATATATAGAGGGCACAGAGTATGTGGCACTATATATAGAGGGCACAGAGTATGTGGCACTATATATAGAGGGCAGAGAGCATGTGGCACTATATACAGAGGGCACAGAGATGTGGCACTATATGCACTATATATAGAGGCACAGAGTATGTGGCACTATATATGGAGGACACAGAGTATGTGGCATGGAGACACAGAGTGTGGCACTATATATAGAGGACACAGCATATGGGCACTATATACAGAGGGCACAATTTAAAAAACTGCACCGATCAGTTTCAGGCACACCTCGGCAGCACCCCGGTGTGAACCTGATATTACAGTGGTAATATTGTACTGTACATGATGCCCCTATACTGATCTTATACCTACTAACTGTGACATGGGGCACACACCGCTAACGTCTTGTTTAGTGGAATCAGAAAAGCTGAATCCTAAAGAATGGGAAGTCTAAATTACAGGATTTTCCAGCCCATGCAGAGCTGCAGTAAACCTGTGTAGTGTGAACCCAGCCTATATGTAATGTGGCCGTCTACTGCACAGATTCTCCCCAGACATGGCTGTAGTGGCACAGGACTGCACGACTTCCTCTGATATGACATATTTGGGATATATTATAATACAGTAATTTACATGGGAGACAGCAGCTATAATGAGGCACATTGTTAATGAGACACTGTGTGCTGGAAACACAGGGCAGCAGCTGCGGTCGCTCAGACTGGAGGATGCTCCAATATGTGAGCCGCAGCCAGTACGACAGAGGCTGCCAAATAATGGAAGAGTGCGGGGGCGAGGGAGAGGGAATACCAGGAGTGATACTGCAGCATATCTGCAAGAGCCCAACCAGCAATACACATCAACAGATCTGCCCAGTGTCTGCCTGTACACCAGTACTCTGCCTGTACACCTCTATATACCTGTATATAACTGTACCCTGCCTGTACACCTGTGTATACCTGTACCCTGCTCTGCCTGTACACCTCTATATACCTGTACCCTGCCCTGCCTGTACACCTGTATATACCTGTACCCTGCTCTGCCTGTACACCTCTATATACCTGTACCCTGCCCTACCTGTACACCTGTATATACCTGTACCCTGCTCTGCCTGTACACCTGTATATACCTGTACCTGCTCTGCCTGTACACCTATATATACCTGTACCCTGCTCTGCCTGTACACCTCTATATACCTGTACCCTGCCCTGCCTGTACACCTGTATATACCTGTACTCTGTTCTGCCTGTACACCTGTATATACCTGTACCCTGCTCTGCCTGTACACCTCTATATACCTGTACCCTGCCCTACCTGTACACCTGTATATACCTGTACCCTGCTCTGCCTGTACACCTGTATATACCTGTACCCTGCTCTGCCTGTACACCTGTATATACCTGTACCCTGCTCTGCCTGTACACCTGTATATACTGTACCCTGCTCTGCCTGTATACCTGTATATACCTGTACCCTGCTGTGCCTGTTACACTGTATATACCTGTACCCTGCCTGTACACCTGTGTATACCTGTACCCTGCTCTGCCTGTACACCTCTATATACCTGTACCCTGCCCTGCCTGTACACCTGTATATACCTGTAACCTGCTCTGCCTGTACACCTGTATATACCTGTACTCTGCCTGTACACCTGTATATACCTGTATATAACTGTACCCTGCCTGTACACCTGTATATAACTGTACCCTGCCTGTACACCTGTGTATACTGTACCCTGCTCTGCCTGTACACCTGTATATACCTGTACCCCTGCTCTGCCTGTACATCTGTATATACCTCTGCCCTGCCTGTACACCTGTATATACCTGTCCCTGACCTGCCTGCACACCTGTATATACCTGTACCCTGACCTGCCTGTACACCTGTATATACCTGTACCCTGCCCTGCCTGTACACCTGTATATACCTGTATCCTGCCTGTACATCTGTATATACCTGTATCCTGCTTTGCCTGTACACTCTATATACCTGTACCCTGCTCTGCCTGTACACCTCTATATACCTGTAACCTGCTCTGTCTGTACATCTCTATAAACCTGTACCCTGCTCTGCCTGTACACCTCTATATACCTGTACCCTGCCCTGCCTGTACATCTCTATATACCTGTACCCTGCTCTGCCTGTACATCTGTATATACCTGTACCCTGCCCTGCCTGTACACCTCTATATACCTGTACCCTGTACTTCCTGTACACCTCTATATACCTGTACCCTGTTCTTCCTGTACACCTCTATATACCTGTACCCTGCTCTGCCTGTACATCTCTATATACCTGTATCCTGCTCTGTCTGTACATCTCTATAAACCTGTACCCTGCTCTGCCTGTACACTTCTATATACCTGTACCCTGCCCTGCCTGTACATCTCTATATACCTGTACCCTGCTCTGCCTGTACATCTGTATATACCCCTGCCCTGCCTGTACACCTGTATAACCTGTACCCCTGCCCTGCCTGTACACCTGTATATACCTGTACCCCTGCTCTGCCTGTACACCTGTATATACCTCTGCTCTGCCTGTACACCTCTATATACCTGTACCCTGTACTTCCTGTACACCTCTATATACCTGTACCCTGTTCTTCCTGTACACCTCTATATACCTGTACCCTGCTCTGCCTGTACATCTCTATATACCTGTACCCTGCTCTGTCTGTACATCTCTATAAACCTGTACCCTGCTCTGCCTGTACACCTCTATATACCTGTACCTGCCCTGCCTGTACATCCTCTATATACCTGTACCTTGCTCTGCCTGTACATCTGTATATACCCCTGCCCTGCCTGTACACCTGTATATACCTGTACCCTGCTCTGCCTGTATACCTGTATATACCTCTGCCCCTGCCTGTACACCTGCATATACCTGTACCCTGACCTGCCTGCACACCTGTATATACCTGTACCCTGACCTGCCTGTACACCGGTATATACCTGTACCCTGCCCTGCCTGTACACCTGTGTATACCTGTATCCTGCCTGTTCATCTGTATATACCTGTATCCTGCTTTGCCTGTACACCTGTATATACCTGTACCCTGCTCTGCCTGTACATCTCTATATACCTGTACCCTGCTCTGCCTGTACACCTCTATATACCTGTACCCTGCTCTGCCTGTACATCTCTATATACCTGTACTGCCCTGCTCTGCCCTGTACACCTCTATATACCTGTACCTGCTCTCTGTCTGTACACCTCTATATATACCTGTAACCCTGTTCTATACCTGTACTGTACCTCTATATACCTGTACCCTGCTCTGCCTGTACATCCTATATACTGTACCCTGTATATCCTGTACACCTCTATATACTGTCTGCTCTGCTGTACATCTCTGTATACCTGTACCCTGCTCTGCCTGTACACCTCTATATACCTGTACCCTGCTCTGGCCTGTGACATCTCTATATACCTGTGCCTGCTCCTGTACACCCCTCTACCCTGTACCCTGTCTCTAATATACCTGTACCCTGTTCTTCTGTACACCTCTATATACCTGTACCTGCTGCTCTGCCTGTACATCTCTATATACCTGTACCCTGCTCTGCCTGTGCTCTCTATATACCTGTACCCTGTTCTTCCTGTACACCTCTATATACCTGTACCCCCCTGTACTCTCTACTTATCCTGTACACCTCTATATACTGTACCTGCTCTGCCTGTAAATCTCTATATACCTGTAACTCTGCTCTGCTGTACATCTCTATATACCTGTACCCTGTTCTTCCCTGTACACCTCTATGATACCTGTACTGTTTTCTTCCTGTACACCTCTATATATGTAACGCTGTCTTCTGTAAGCCTCTATATCCTGTTAACCTGCTTGCTGCCTGTACTCCTCTATATACCTGTATCTTGTTCTTCCTGTACACCTCTATATACCTGTACCCTGCTCTTCCTGTTGATAATATCTCTATATACTGTACCGCTCTGCCTGTCATCTCTATAATACCTGTACCTGCTCGCTGTACATCTCTAATATTCTGTACCCTGCTCTGCCTGTACCCTCGTATATACCTGTACGCTGCCCTTCCTGTAGACATTTATATACCAATTGCTAGTCCAGCATATACACCAACTAAACAGACTGCACCCAGCTCCTGTACCCGGCTTTCTGTCTCCGGCTTGCAGCTAGCTCTGCTGTACCACCCTTTATCTTCATGCACCCAGCTCCTGCAGTCTGCCCTTTATGTGTATACAGCTCCTGTTCCCTGGACCATTCATAGGTATGTGCAGCGCCTAAAATATGTCCGAAATGCGTACACCATGCTCTACACTTCTCTCCCTCTACACACTACATGCTTCCCTCTCTGTATAATGTACACAGCTATCTACTTACAGAATGCAGCTGAGGAATGAATACCTCACACTACCCTGAGCAGTACCTGGATATGGGGTT
Organism: Rhinella marina; assembly: GCA_900303285.1. NCBI lineage: Eukaryota > Metazoa > Chordata > Amphibia > Anura > Bufonidae > Rhinella > Rhinella marina. The sequence continues at coordinate 22,688 of ONZH01026381.1, read as the reverse complement.
TTATACACAGTGTATCTAGTGCATCCGTTATTTGTATGTAGGGCCAATCTCTATTTACTGCATATACTGCAGATATATAGATAGAGCTTGTATTCACTGTCTGTGTCTTGTAGGATCCCCCTCCTCTATAATACACATCCTGTCATTCTGAGCTTGCAAGTCTTATAGTAGATTTAACACCTGGTGAAGAATTTTCTCACGCTTGCTGATGGTGTTCTTTGCAGCATCCCACCATTCAGGTGAATCCTAGAAGGGTTTCCCCCTCCTTCTAAGTGGGAATAAAGTGTGAATTCCTTGCATGTAAAATATAGGCAAACTTGTCTATGATTATAATATACTGGAGCACCAGTACAAACAGATCTGGTGTGTGCACTGTTGCTTCTGTACAGAAGATTGCTAGAAATGTATCAGCTCCAGATTATTATTAACTTTCATATAAATTTAGAAACATTTGGAAATGTTAATCATAGATATATTTTATGTTCTGTCAATCTAGGGCCCTTATTTAGCGAAACAGTGATAAGCAGGGAGTTGTAGTGGTGATAGATAATCAGTTCTCACCTCTCCTGTCCTTATACTATGAACAGTGATAAGCAGGGTATTCTAGTGGTGATAGATAATCAGTTCTCACCTCTCCTGTGTTCTCTCCTGTCCTTATACTATACACAGTGATAAGCAGGGTGTTCTAGTGGTGACAGATAATCAGTTCTCACCTCTCCTGTCCTTATACTATGAACAGTGATAAGCAGGGTATTCTAGTGGTGATAGATAATCAGTTCTCACCTCTACTGTGTTCTCTCCTGTCCTTATACTACAAACAGTGATAAGCAGGGTGTTCTAGTGGTGATAGATAATCAGTTCTCACCTCTCCTGTGTTCTCTCCTGTCCTTATACTATATACAGTGATGAGCAGGGTGTTCTAGTGGTGATAGATAATCAGTTTCTCACCTCTCCTGTGTTCTCGTCCTGTCCTTATACTATAAACAGTGATAAGCAGGGTGTTCTAGTGGTGATAGATAATCAGTTCTCACCTCTTCTGTTCTTATACTATAAACAGTGATAAGCAGGATATTCTGGTGGTGATAATCAGTTTTCTCCTCTCATGTGTTCCTGCTCCTGTCCTTATACTATACACAGTGATAAGCAGGGTCTTCTAGTGGTGATAGATAATCAGTTCTCACCTCTCCTGTGTTCTCTCCTGTCCTTATACTATACACAGTGATAAGCAGGGTGTTCTAGTGGTGACAGATAATCAGTTCTCACCTCTCCTGTCCTTATACTATACACAGTGATAAGCAGGGTGTTCTAGTGGTGATAGATAATCAGTTCTCACTTCTCCTGTCCTTATACTATAAACAGTGATAAGCAGGGTGTTCTAGTGGTGATAGATAATCAGTTCTCACTTCTCCTATCCTTATATAATAAACGGTTATCTGTAGGGTGTTCTAGTGGAGATAGATAATCACTTCTCACCTCTTCTGTTCTTATACTATAAACAGTGATAAGCAGGATATTCTGGTGGTGATAATCAGTTTTCGCCTCTCCTTTGTTCTCTCCTGTCCTTATACTATACACAGTGATAAGCAGGGTCTTCTAGTGGTGATAGATAATCAGTTCTCTCCTCTTCTGTCCTTAAACTATACACAGTGATAATTAGGGTGTTCTAGTAGTGATAATCAGTTCTCACCTCTCCTGTGCTTATACTATAAACAGTAATAACCAGGGTATTCTGATGTGATAGATAATCCATTCTCGTCTCTCCTTTGTTCTCTCATGTCTTTATACTATTAACAGTGGTAAGCAGGGTATGCTAGTGGTGATAGATAATCAGTTCTCACCTTTCCTGTGTGTTGCCTGTCTTTACACTATAAACAGTGATAAGCAGGGTGTGCTAGTGGTGATATATAATCAGTTCTCACCTCTTCTGAGTTCTCTCCTGTCCCTTATATCATTAAAGGTGTGATAAGCAGTGTGTTCTAATTGTGGTAGAGAATCAGTCCTTACCTCTCCTGTGGTTTCTCCTGTCCTTATACAATAAACAGTGGTAATCAGGGTCTTCTAATAGTGATAGATAATCAGTTCTCACTTCTCCTGTCCTTATACAATAAACAGTGATAATCAGGGTCTTCTAATGTGATAGATAATCAGTCCTCACCTCTCCTATCCTTATACTATAAACAGTAATAATCAGGGTCTTCTAGTGGTGATAATCACTTCCCACCTCTCCTGTCCTTATACTATACACAGTGATAATCAGGGTCTTCTAATGGTGATAGATAATCAGTCCTCACCTCTCCTATCCTTATACTATAAACAGTGATAAGCAGTGTGCTCTAGTGGTTATGGATAATCAGTTCTCACCTCTCCTGTGTTCTCTCCTGTCCTAATACTATAATCAGTGATCAGCAGAGAGTTCTAGTGGTGATAGATAATGAGTTCTAACCTCTCCTGTCCTTATAATATAAACAGTGATAAGCAGGATGTTCTAGTGATAGATAATCAGTTCTCACCTCTCCTGTGTTCTCTTCTGTTCTTATACTATAAACAGTAATACGCAGGGTGTTCTAATGATGATAGAGAATCATCCCTTACCTCTCCTGTGTTTTCTCCTGTCTTTATACAATAAACAGTGATGATCAGGGTCTTCTAGTGGTGATAATCAGTTCTCACCTCTCCTGTCCTTATACTATATATAGAGTGATAGGCAATGTGTTCTAGTGGTGATAGATAATCAGTTCTCACCTCTCCTGTGTTCTCTCCTGTCCTTATACTATAATAAGTGATAAGCATGGAATTCTAATGATGATAATCAGTTCTCACCTCTCCTGTGTTCTCTTCTGTTCTTATACTATAAACAGTGATAAGAAGGGTGTTCTAGTGGTGATAGATAATCAGTTCTCACCTCTCCTGTCTTTATACTATGCGCAGTAATAAGCAGGGTGCTCTATTGGTGATAATCAGTTCTCACCTCTCCTGTGTTCTCCCCTGTCCTTTATACTATGCGCAGTAATAAGCAGGGTGCTCTATTGGTGATAATCAGTTCTCACCTCTCCTGTGTTCTCCCCTGTCCTTTATACTATGCGCAGTAATAAGCAGGGTGCTCTATTGGTTATAATCAGTTCTCACCTCTCCTGTGTTCTCTCCTGTCCTTACTATATATACTATATACAGTGATAAGCAGGGTGTTCTAGTGGTGATAGATAATCAGTTCTCACCTCTCCTGTCCTTATACTATAATCAGTGATAAGCAGGGTGTTCTAGTGGTGACAGATAATCAGTTCTCACCTCTGCTTTCCTTATACTATGAACAGTGATAAGCAGGGTGTTCTAGTGATGATAGATAATCAGTTCTCACCTCTCCTGTCCTTATACTATATACACTGATAAACACGGTGTTCTAGTGATGATAGATAATCAGTTCTCACCTCTCCTGTCATTATACTATAATCAGTGATAAGCAGGGTGTTCTAGTTATTATAGATAATCAGTTCTCAACTCTCCTGTGTTCTTTCCTGTTCTTATACTATAAAACAGTGACCGGGCATGCCTGCAGTCATCTCAGAACTGCTAGACAGAACAGGAACAGCATTAATAAAGGGGTTGTACGGGAATAAGTAAATTTTCACAACATGCCTCTGCTATGGAAAGAATCATACTTACCTACTCCCTTCAGCTCCATTCCATTGTGCCGGCTCCCGTGTGTTCATCTTCCGGTCTATGGCTTGTTTAATTCATCCCCAGGATGGGCGTGATCACCTGCTCCTCTGCATACAATAACTGGCTTCATGTCTCTCCTTAGGATATGTCACCGCTGAATCCAGTCATTGGCTGCAGTGGATCAGCCGTAGACCAGAAGATGATTATACGCGAGCTAGTGTGCAATAGCAGAGCTGCGGGGAGCAGGTAAGTATGAATCTTCCCATAGTGGAGGCTGCAGCTCATGTGAAGAGGTATTTGTTCCCAGACAACCCTTTCATGGCAGCACTGAATAGAAAATAGCACAGCTGCACTTTGAACACATTTCCTTTATACTTAATCAGACTTGCACAGGAATCTCTGCTTTTCCCAGACATATAGAGCTTTTCTACTCTTTTTTTCTACAATTATTATGTGTATAACTGTGTTCTCCAGTTATTAAACGGATAGTGCATCACACTATACAGGAATTTAGAAAAAATGTCAGAAATTTCAGAAATAGTATTCCAAGAAATACGGATTAAGTTCCATCTTAGAAGCCGGATTACATGATGATGAGAGAACACCGACATTACCATTTTACTACAGGAAAATTCATATTACTAATTATTGGCCATTTATGACGGAGCCGGAGTCATTGTGGGATAAAATGAAGGAGTTGGAGTCAGAACTTTGGCTTACTGACCCCACAGCCCTGATTACTACGACAACCCCAAGTATCCTCTGATACCACCTTGCTTCTACTACTCCAAGATCATACTATATTGATATTATTTTGGCCTAACTGCCAAAATCATAATATTACTACTACTAGCATCCCACCACTACTCCAGTGATATCACCTAATAACTACTACCACTACTAGTACTCCAGGTACGATCAGATCACGGACCCATTCAAGTTGATTCATTTTATTTCGGTTAGGGGTACATGGTTTAGTGACTCTGAAGTTGATGTGCACAGAAAATAAATACGGTAATATAAATATTATAGATATGCATAGAGAAAGAACAGGAGAAGGGATGCTGGACGGATACCATCAGGACAGCACTTAAGACAGAGACGCCTTCCAAACGCTCACAAAGATCTGCTGCAACATAGAAGGCGCAACTCCATTCATACTGAAGGAACATGACTGATCCTCAAAGCATAACTGGATGTGATATCACTGAGGTGTCCCTGTACTTACAGAGAGTTTATGACAGGCCGTGATACGCGGGGATCCCGGTATTGAGATGAAGGGGCAAGAGAGCACAGGTGAGCGCCGCACCTCACCTCACCAACTGTGATCAGATTAGCTCCGCTCCATAGTAGTTATACCATAGTATTTATAGTACAATAGTAGTTATATTCTTGTACATAAGAGGCAGTATTATAGAAGTTATATTCTTGTACATAAGAGCAGTATTATAGTAGTTATATTCTTGTACATAGGAGGCAGTATTATAGTAGTTATATTCTTGTACATAGGAGGCAGTATTATAGTAGTTATATTCTTGTACATGGGAGGCAGTATTATAGTAGTTATATTCTTGTACATAGGAGCAGTATTATAGTAGTTATATTCTTGTACATAGGAGCAGTATTATAGTAGTTATATTCTTGTACATAGGGGCAGTATTATAGTAGTTATATTCCTGTACATAGGAGCAGTATTATAGTAGTTATATTCTTGTACATAGGAGCAGTATTTAGTAGTTATATTCTTGTACATAGGAGGCAGTATTATAGTAGTTATATTCTTGTACGTAGGAGGAATATTATAGTAGTTATATTCTTGTACATAGGATCAGTATTATAGTAGTTATATTCTTGTTCATAGCAGGCAGTATTATAGTAGTTATATTCTTGTACATAGCAGGCAGTAATTATAGTAGTTATATTCTTGTACATAGGAGCAGTATTATAGTAGTTATATTCTTGTATATAGGAGCAGTATTATAGTAGTTATATTCTTGTACATAGCAGGCAGTATTATAGTAGTTATATTCTTGCATAGCATAAGGAGCAGTATTATAGTAGTTATATTCTTGTACATAGGAGCAGTATTATAGTAGTTATATTCTTGTACATAGGAGGCAGTATTATAAGTAGTTATATTCTTGTACATAGGAGCAGTATTATAGTAGTTATATTCTTGTACATAGGAGCAGTATTATAGTAGTTATATTCTTGTACATAGGAGCAGTATTATAGTAGTTATATTCTTGTACATAGGAGCAGTATTATAGTAGTTATATTCTTGTACATAGGAGGCAGTATTATAGTAGTTATATTCTTGTACATAGGAGCAGTATTATAGTAGTTATATTCTTGTACATAGGAGCAGTATTATAGTAGTTATATTCTTGTACATAGGAGGCAGTATTATAGTAGTTATATTCTTGTACATAGGAGCAGTATTATAGTAGTTATATTCTTGTACATAGGAGCAGTATTATAGTAGTTTATATTCTTTGTACATAGGAGCAGTATTATAGTAGTTATATTCTTGTACATAGGAGCAGTATTATAGTAGTTATATTCTTGTACATAGGAGCAGTATTATAGTAGTTATATTCATTCTTGTACATAGGAGGCAGTATTATAGTAGTTATATTCTTGTACATAGGAGCAGTATTATAGTAGTTATATTCTTGTACATAGGAGCAGTATTATAGTAGTTATATTTCTTGTACATAGGAGCAGTATTATAGTAGTTATATTCTTGTACATAGGAGCAGTATATATAGTAGTTATATTCTTGTACATAGGAGCAGTATTATAGTAGTTATATTCTTGTACATAGGGGCAGTATTATAGTAGTTATATTCTTGTATATAGGAGGCAGTATTATAGTAGTTATATTCTTTGTACATAGGGGGCAGTATTATAGTAGTTATATTCTTGTACATAGGAGCAGTATTATAGTAGTTATATTCTTGTATATAGGAGGCAGTATTATAGTAGTTATATTCTTGTATATAGGAGCAGTATTATAGTAGTTATATTCTTGTACATAGGAGCAGTATTATAGTAGTTATATTCTTGTATATAGGAGGCAGTATTATATTAGTTATATTCTTGTATATAGGAGGTAGTATTATAGTAGTTATAGTCTTGTATATAGGAGGCAGTATTATTGTAATTATATTCTTGTACATAGGAGCAGTATTATAGTAGTTATATTCTTGTATATAGGAGGCAGTATTATATTAGTTATATTCTTGTATATAGGAGGCAGTATTATAGTAGTTATATTCTTGTATATAGGAGGCAGTATTATAGTAATTATATTCTTATACATAGATTGCTGCTTTATTTGTCATGCGTATTATTATATTGGCTTGAAAAGTGACAGACTTTTAGTGTGTGTAGTACAATAGAAAGATGGTAACTGTATGGACAGACTTGCATACTGTCTTTTGACCTTTGTAGACATTATTATGTGACATTTAGTACATGTGGTGCTTTTCACTGATACAGTATACAAATAGTATTACCTTTACCCACCCCCACCACATAAACTGAACCAAGAATAAGAGAAGCAGCGGTGAGTACGATGAAGGAAAAGCCTGTGGAGGAAGCATCCATCAAAAAGAAAGCTGACTGTGAACCAATACTGCACAGCTCAGCAAAGTACCAAATGCAGTTTGCTTTATTTTTTAATTTAGTTCTGCTCAGTGAAGCAGCTGCAATGCAATTCTAAGGATTCACAGCAAATGAACACATTCAGCTTATGCAACAACCATACCGTGCTGGCCTTTTAGCACAACACCAACCGATACCGCACAAACTGGGTCATCAAATCAAAGATGCCCCCACAAATCTCCCTAAACTGCACACGGCCAGGGTACCCAGAAACATGGCTGTGTGCACAGTGACAGTCGGGCAATGCCCACAGGACATAGTGCCTGCAGAGGCTCTCAGTCTGCTGGATACCAATGAGTCTGGTGGTGAACCCATATCTTAGCAGTTGTTTGCGTGTCTGAAACTAAGCACCGCTCCTCCGTCTGCTTAGTGGCATCATTAATCCCTTGCTCCGGGGCACAGAGATTTGCCAGTTTCCTCCTGCTACAGGGTGAGGTTGAATCTGATGTAAACATATGAATAATATATATCAGATGGAGATAATATGACCCGATGCACTGTGGACCCTTCAGAGTCTTTAAAAAAAAACCTGGCCAGTTGGTGCTTTCGGTATAATGGTGTCCCTTAGAGGCAGCACCATGGACAGTGGGGTGAGCGAGGAGATCCTACACTGTCTACCTCTACATTGTACTATTCTCTCCTCCGTAGATGGATCTCACATCTTCTTCTAGGCAGTGATGGTGGTCTGTGGGCTCTCTTTACTGCATTACTGGGATTGGATCTGCTTTTGTTCCACAAACAGTGCCACTAATGGCTGTGACAAGTATTGCAACTCAGGCCCAGTCAAGCAGAGTCAACCCATTTAGCAAGTGCTATTCTCTATTCCATGAGTGGTCAGTGGGGCATGAATTGGAAGCAGGCAATGGAACTTACGACCCAGCTGTCGGATTCTGAGATGGGCAGTTTCAGTGCTGGAGTCCTTTCTTACTCCTTTACCTATTTGACACCACAAAGTGCTGCAGCTGGAGGGACAATTGAGAAAAGAGGGTGGTGAACAGAAGTGGGAGTCACGTGGGGGTCTCATTTTGCTATTGGGCCTGTATATTGGTTCATCTCATACGACGTGACTACACTAGCACATTACAGTGACTTCATATGAAGCTCCGGCACTATCAGTCCTCTGCACCAGAGCACCCAACCTGATATTGTATTGTGGCATGAATGCCAAATATAACATGTGGTCTAGTGGCTATAGTGTCCGGTCCTGAGCCAACCAACCATCAAGTGCCATCTGGATAGGCCTGGTGTCCAGTGCCAGTAGCTCCAAACCTCTCGACAGGTATCAATAAAGCCAGGGGCAGACTGGGATCTTAAAGCAGCCCCATGTTGTAGGCAGGTCCATATCGACAGAAGGCAGGGCAACATAAGTAGGCTGGGTCATCATTACCATAGTACCGCCCCAGCAGAACCAAACACCGCAGTGTACTGAGAAGCTTTTTATTCACCGTCTCATATAGTGGCCTATGAGGGTGAACAGCAGGGCAGGGAGCGTTCCCATTCTCTACCACAGTATTCAACTCTATCAGCAATCAGAGGACAGCCATACAGTTGAATTCAGTAGGGCATCTGCAGCCACCTACCAGGTACATAAGTGCCTGATTATACCAGCGTTAATTACCACTGAGAGCATAGGATCTTTTATGTACCTGCTCAGTGGCAGTAAGGGCTTGGGTTGTACCCTGGGCAAATGGCCCACCAGGAAATTTCCCTGTAGGGTCTATGGTCATGCCCCTAGTGGACAATAAGACCTTCCTATTAGTTCCCAGCATACCACGGGGGTATGAAGGGGTGACATTATTTCTCCCCCTTCCTATAAGACTAGATGGAGAGATTAGCACAGTGTGTGGGGTCAGTGTGAGAGTCACAAGTGTGTCGGTGCGGTCAGAAGTCTCTGGACACTTGAAGGAGCACCACGTATACTTCCTGGGGTAATCGTTCAGCGTGGAACTTATTTTATTTAACAATATGACATGACGATGACTGCAGCTATTTACATGTGGCAGAAGAACTGACAGGAGCGCAAATCGGACCATTCCACATGAGCAACTTGCCACAGAAGATACCGCAGCAAATCAGACAAGCCTCATCAAAGAAACAGTTGTTAACAGCTAGAAGCAGTGCATTCTGGGGCTGTCCGACTCAGAAAACTCATTTTCACAGACCCTTTTATGGACCTTTGTTTGTAAGGGTTGTCCAGGAGCTTAAAAAGCGCCTACCAGCAGGATCAACCCTATCAAACTAGGCATACCACCTGGTAGTGTTGATCCTACTGATTAAAATGATACCTATCTTGTGAAAATCGGTTGCAGCATACAAGTGAAGAAAGACTTTTATTCTTTATACAACTTAGGTCTTCAGTGCGTCAAGGGGCGTGGTCAGCACTGGAAAGCTGAGGTGCACCCAGGGACTAGGCCCCGCCCCTCTTTACTCTCAAGCTCCCATTTGCCTAAAGAATACAAGTCTATTTTCTCGAACGCCACAACCGATTTTCACTAGACAGGTATCATTTTAATCAGTAGGATCAACCCTACCAGACAGTATATCTGGTGCATTAAGATTGATCCTGCTGTTTGTTGGCCTTTAAGAAATTAAAGAGGTTGTACCAAATTTTAAACTTGGATAGAGGATAAGAGTCTGATCTGTGGGGATCCGATGACAGGGACCGTCACCAATCGGGATTGGGGATCCAGTGTTTTCCCATATGATTGGATTGGCAGTTCAGCACACGCATGGCCAATCCATTCATCTCTGTGGGGCTGGTGCACTGTACCTTCTCTTCAGCAGTCCCATACAGATAGATAAAAGCAGCAGATCCCCGTGATCAGTGGGGGTCCACCTCAGGGTGCAGACTTTTATTTCTTATTATTTGGGTAGGGGATGGTTAAAATTTGGCACAACCCCTTTAAGATAACATTAGGAAATGTTATCACATAATAAAATATACTCATCCTTTAAATACCTGTCCACTGCAGTGCTGACGCACTGATGGTCCAGCAGGTTCATTTTCCTGCAGTGGTGACGTGCTGCACATCAATGTGACTGCTGCAGCCAATCGCAGGCCTCAGTGGTGTACAGCACAAGACCACTGACGCCAATGATGGGCTGCGGCGGTGACTTTCATGTGAGGCATGTCACCCCTGCAGAAAAATAATAAAAAGACCAACATGGACCACTTTGAGTGTCAGCATTGGCAGGGAAACTTAACAGGAAAGTAAGTTTTTTTTTTTAACTTTATATTTGTGCGATTAACTTAATTTCTCAACTCCTTTAATATTGGGGGGGTTCCTCTGTTTAGATTCCTCATTTATTAGCAAGGGCGGAAAGCAGTTACAAACAGCCTCTCTCGTTCTGTCTCTGTCCTGCTATTAACAGAAACCCAATGATCTGAATGGACACTGTGTAATACTTAACTTGCCCTGTGGAGGCAGTGCAGGAAAACTGAACGTCCGTTGCTAGTGTATAGTCGATCGCTGGCCGATCTCTTATTATCAAAGGACCCATCTAACAAATAGGGATTGTCCAAAGCAGAGAATATGCAACAAAAATCACATAGCACCCTCTGAGCACCACCATTATAGGACAGTCTGGTCATTCTTGGGTCTCCTTAGTCATCTCGTAAATTGCCTGTGGAGCAATAAACTGGTTTACAACAGACGAGATTACATAGTTACATAGTTGTCAAGGTTGGAAAAAGACACAAGTCCAACCAACCTGTAATCCTGCTATATCCATTCCTGGATGGACATTGATTACACCAACTGAAGATGACTCCCCACTTCTTCACTGGAGCTTACTCCTACCTCAGTGGTAAACCTATATCAAGACATGGTGTAGATTATCCATGTATTGAATTCGGGAGTCAGCAGTTCAGATCTGGACCTTAATTGCTCTGAGACTACAGTATCAGATTCATTCCCTCAGGAGGAGTACACCCTGTGATATCACATGAATATCTAGAAAACCGCCATGATGGTGAATATTGATCCTACTGAGGCAAAAGACATTACCACATGTGTGATATGAGTAAGACGCACGATCATATTCCAGTTCCTGAAAAGATCCTGCTAATGAATGCCAAGAATGACCTGACCAACTGAGCCAACCACTGATGGAACGAAGCACTGGACAAACCACTGGCCAGCCGAGTCCTGGGACCAAGACTTGACAACCAAATCTTGAGGACTAGTGATGACTGAACGAATGTCGAAGCACATCTCGGCCAACTGGATATTGGGTCCATTACCGCAGTGGCGTAGCTATAGGGGTCGCAGCGGTCACAGTTGCGACCGGGCCCCTAAGCCAATTAGGCAGGTGCGGCGCGGCCCTGCGCACAGTTGGGGGCGGCAGCGGGGCAGAGGGAGATGAGCGCTTCCATTGTGGAAGCGCTCATTTCCATAGTCATCTGTATCACCGTCCTCAGGACGGCGATACAGATGCCTGTACTGCGGGGCAGGGGAGGGAGAGGCGTCTCCCCTGCCCATTCCTCTGATAGGCTACAGGCACTAGGCCTGCAGCCTATCAGAGGCTGGCTCAGCCGCCTGAGCCGTACAGAGCGGGACACAGGCCGGTAGAGGTCTGCATCGCATCGCTGCCAGCTCCATGGAGGTAAGTATTAGTGGTTATTTTTTTTATTGTTGCAATCACGGACCGGAGCTCTATTGGGGGCACTGGGGGCATTTCTTACTGGCACATAGGTGGGTGGCTCCATAGGTCACTAATCCAGGTGGGATCTTTTCTGATTCTTATAATAGTCTTCACAAGTCAGAATATATACTGTGTGAGGTTTTGCATGGTCAGACTCCTACACTTCTTAATCTGAGGGACCTGTGGGACAAATTTACTATGGCAGATGCACCAGAAGTCCGGCGCACAGGCCTTACAACACACTGGTCAAGGTTTTTTAGACATGATTGATGGAATGTGGGCGTGGCTTAGCTACAAAGGGGTGTGGCTTATAATATGATACAGATGCTGAAAAATGTGGTGCAAAATTCTTGCACAAGGTAAGCCAACCAATAGGTTGAATAGAAGTAGATTACACAGTCCAAAGGGTCTGCCAATTTATCATCCAGCATCAGTCACTGGGAGAAATCTGTCTCATCTTTAGACTAATCTAAACTCTCTAAACCTTAGATGCTATTAGTGAATCTGATAATGTGACAGCACTGCTCCAGTGGGGGTACCAAGGTGCCGTCATAGTGGTGAGCTGGGCTCTACAGGAGGGGGTGTGAGTAAGTCTACAGTCTATTATATGGGCCCTCTTGGGATGAAGTGGTGCGGTATGAGTGGCACTTCAGTATGGGGCATTTAGTGCCCTGTATTTATTAGGGTTCCTGTGGGAAGGCCAGATTTATTAGGAGCTGTCCTAGGTGAGACAACATGGAGTTTGATCATCTTTTCAATGTAAAATATGAATACACAATGTAGTAATAATCACACACACCATACAAGAACACAGAAGGAAATGATTGCTTCATATTGCCACTATTCTATAATACATCGGCTTCACTGATGTGCATAGATTGCCAGCTCTTCAGACAAATTCATGGAGATAAGTAGCTATCGTGCACCTGCAGTACAGTGTATACACATGAACACCATTACAGCAGTAATATCCCCACTCCAGATATCTTCTCACAGTCCTATAGTGTCTGCAGCAAAGCTCCCCAGTGCTGACCATTATCTGCTCTCCTTACACTTCTCCAGGAAAACAGCCTGAAGGGTGGATTTCTCCAGACGTCACTGCCAAATCCAGACCCCAGTGTGACACTGAGCACAGGGGATCTACTCTAACATAGCAAAAGATACCGATAGATAGATAGATAGATAGATAGATAGATAGATAGATAGATAGATAGATAGATAGATGGTAGATAGATATGAGATAGATGGATAATAGATAGATAGATAGATAGATAGATAGATAGATAGAAGCTAGATAGATAGATAGATAGATAGATTAGATAGATAGTAGATAGATAGATAGATATGAGATAGATAGATAGATAGATAGATAGAAGATAGATAGATATGAGATAGATAGATGATAGATAGATAGATAGATAGATAGATAGATAGATAGATAGATAGATAGATAATAGATATGAGATAGATAGATAATAGATATGAGATAGATAGATAATAGATAATAGATAGATAGATCGATAGATGAGATAGCTATGATGGACATGTGTCTGTATGTGTCGATAAGCACGATGTATTAAAATCTCATATCTATCCATCTATCTTGTATACATCTATCTCCATTCATGTGAATAATGCTAAGTCCCCCAGGTGGAGAGGACACTGTCTGGGTATAGGTGGCAGTGTACTGTGCGGGTATACATGATGAGCACTGCGCCTGTGATCCAGTGTGCACCTGTATGTATGTAGAGCACAGGTATGAGCAGAGCACTGCACCTCGCACACTGCAGAGCACACAGCCATACACAACGCTTCACCAGGGCTCTGTTACCGGGATCCACGTCAGCTAGTAAACCTCAGGCATATGTGCCCAGAATGCAGCATTATCAGGCGGATTTATTAATGGAGCGTTGCACTGCAGTGCTATATATAGCAGCATACATGTCTTATATATGCTGTGCCCAGTGCTCATACACAACACACCATATATACAGTCAATGGTGGGAACAGTGACACAGTGCTGGCCATTTCACTGGCACATCTCTTACATCGTCCAGACAGGATGTGTGTGTGTCACAATGTCCATACTGTACAGAGCTAGACCTACCTGTACATAGACACATATATTCCATAGATAGATAGTAGATAGATGGATAGATAGAATATAGACAGATGTATAAATATATTAGATAGATAGATAGATAGATAGATAGATAGATAGATAGATAGTAGATATTAGATAGATGGAATATAGATAGATAGATAATGGATAGATAGATATGAGATAGATAGAATATAGACAGATAGTATAGATAGATATTAGATAGATGGAAGATAGATAGGATAGATAGATAGATAATAGAAACTCCAAAATCTGGGAAGTGAAAGCTAATACTGTACACTGCTGACCCCATATACCATATAGCACATGCCATAGATCCATATTCACACGTTGGATATGAAGATGCCCATACCTTATTATACAGACATATGGGATGGACTCCTCTGACACCTCCGAGCCGTATACACACACACACCTATATACAGATGGACACACAGACCTCCTGTAGATGGGTCTCCATGACTTACATGCATTTACAGGAGTATTACCAACCATTATAGCATGGGGCCAGGTTTAACCCTTACAGCGCACCACGGCCTATTGCTCCCCAATGCCAAGAATAAAAAGGATATGGCCATTCGGTGATTTTTTTGGCGTATTTCCTCACCACGTTGTCTTCGCTGAAGAGGAAGAGGGAACGGTTGACGGTAAGGCAGTTCTGCCGTACTGGGATCGGGTTGTACAGTGCCATAGTTCGGGCCCTCTGTGCCATTGACTGTTTGTAGATCCGTTGGGCCCCTGGGGGCCCACCTTGTCGACTTCCACGACCTGCGACTCCCCCGCCACGGGCCGGCACCTCGTCCCCGAAGCGAGCCCCCATGATGTCGGGGACAAAGTCCGCGGGTTATCGGAAAGCGAGGAGAGAGGAAAAGATGTAGGAAAAGAAGAGGTAAGGACGCTGCAAAGCATCACATCTCATCCAGACAGGCAGCGTCCCGAATATGACTGCTCACTCCTCAGGTATCTCCGCAGACAGGTGCTCATAGAGAAAACACACCGATATACCCAGATCGTCTCTCAACTCAGCAGAGTCCTACGTACGTCTAGATGTCTATACAGGGTCTTCATGCATGAAAGTCCAGGTCGCAGAGATATGTAGAGAGGGAACGGATAAGAACAGGGGGCGATCACACATTCCCTCGCCGCCGGACTTGTCTCTTTAAAAAAAAAATCAAAAATGAAAATCAATAATAAAAAGGGAGGAAAAAAAATGAAAATGAAAATAAAAAAAAAAAAAGACTGAGGGGTCTTGAGGTGCGGACCCTCTCCCCTGCACGCTCTGCCGTTTTCAGACCTGCCGTTTTCAGAGCTGCATCTTTCAAGATCCTGCAATCCGTCCGGGGCGGTGGGAGGAGGAGGAGGTGGAAAGAGGGGGGGGTGGTTGTGGGTGATAGGAAGAGAGAGCGAGAGGTGGTGGGGAAACTGAGAGAGAGCAAGAGGAGGGAGATGAGGCAGGCTTCAGAGTATGGGGGAGTCGCCGAGAACCTCACGATTCAGCCACAATGACATTTGGCGACGGGAAAATCGTTCACTATGGGTTATTGATCGATAGGCAATGGGCTGACGAGGACAGGGCTGGCGGGTGGGCGGTCTGCAGTGCCGGGCACCTCCATTATAGTCCCTGTACCCCCTGTGCTCCTATGTGTGTCCAGTCTGAGAAGATAGTCTCAATCCTTCACAGCAGCAGCAGAGGGATCCAGAAGGGAGGGGGCAGAGACTGGAAGAGAAGGAGGGGAGAGATATGCTGCAGTCCTCGGCTCCGCTCCCCCCACCACCACTCCCCCAGCCCTGTGCAATACTAAGAGGTCTGCCTAGGATCGGCCATGGGGAGCCCTATAGAATATGGACGTGCCGGGATATAGGTGGAGGTGCAGCTCACCCCGGCTGCCAGGTCTCTCTATCTACACATCATAGCCTCAGGCCAATCACTGCAGCAGCTGGCCTGCCAAACCCACACAGGAGCCTCCATAGGTGGGGGGAAGGGAGGACAGGAGGATGACAAGCCAAGTGGAAAGTGACAGAAGGGGCTGAGGAAAAAGGGGTGATGGATAAGGCATGGCTGACGGTGCAGGTGCTGGAGGGAGGAAGAAGTTAAGGGTCAGCTGTAGAGGGCGCTGGTGAGCAAAGAGGGAAAGTGCACAGGGGGCTATGCAGTGATGTGTCACACCATACAGTCTGGGCTGGGAGCTGTCCAAGTGCTGAACCGCCTCACCATACTACAGGGGAGCAGCAGCCTGTGCACTACATGGCGGCACTGCACCAAGCTGCTTAACCCTTCCCTGCCCACACACATAGAGGAAGAGGCATCTACCTACTTACCTCCCTCAAATCTATCTACCTCATATACCTACTATCATATCCATCTATTATCTATCATCTATCTATCTATCTATCTATCTATCTATCTATCTATATCATATCTATCTGTCTGTCTGTACTACTCCAGCTTTGCTGTCAGTGTTGCTGCCGGTGTCTGGTTAATGGGGTAATTATCGTCGGTGTGACTGGCGCTGTCACTGCTTCATTTCTGACGCTACATAAGCTGAGATAATTTCCTGACACTGCTCTGTCAGTCTGTGGCGGATACACATGGGTGCAATACTGGTTAATCAGCAGCAGTGATCTGCCGGGAAAGAAGGCGATATCCAGTGACTATACTATGTAATTATAGTGCTAACACTACCACTATTCTACCACTACCACTGGCTCTCCTTACTATAGCTACCACTATTCTACCACTACACTGCTCTATTACTATACTACACTATTCTACCACTACACTGCTCTATTACTATACTATCACTATTCTACCACTACACTGCTCTATTACTATACTATCACTATTCTACCACTACACTGCTCTAATTACGTATACACTACCACTATTCTACCACTACACCGCTCTACATTACTATACTATCACTATTCTACCACTACACGCTCTATTACTATACTATCACTATTCTACCACAATGCTCTATTACACTATCATTTCTACCACTACACCGCTCTATTACTATACTATCACTATTCTACCACTACACCGCTCTATTACTGCTACTACTTACTATTCTACCACTACACTCTATTACTATACTATCACTATTCTACCACTACACTGCTCTATTACTATACTATCACTATTCTACCACTACACTGCTCTATTACTATACTATCACTTCTACACCTCTACACGCTCTATACTTACTATCACTATTCTACCACTACACTGTCTCATTACTATACTATCACTATTCTACCACTTCTACCACTACACCACTACACCGCTCTATTACTATACACTATCTACCACTACACTGCTCTATTACTATACTATCACTATTACCACTACCACTACTACCCACTACACTGCTCTATTACTATACTATCACTATTCTACCACTACACCGCTCTATTACTGTACTATCACTATTCTACATACACTGCTCTATTACTATACTATCACTATTCTACCACTACACTGCTCTATTACTGTACTATCACTATTCTACCTCTACACCGCTCTATTACTGTACTATCACTATTCTACCTCTACACTGCTCTATTACTATACTATAACTATTCTACCACTACACTGCTCTATTACTATACTATCACTATTCTACCTCTACACTGCTCTATTACTATACTATCACTATTCTACCACTACACTGCTCTATTACTATACTATCACTATTCTACCATCTACACTGCTCTATTACTATACTATCACTATTCTACCACTACACCGCTCTATTACTATACTATCACTATTCTACCACTACACCGCTCTATTACTATACTATCACTATTCTACCACTACACTGCTCTATTACTATACTATCACTATTCTACCTCTACACCGCTCTATTACTATACTATCACTATTCTACCACTACACTGCTCTATTACTATACTATCACTATTCTACCTCTACACTGCTCTATTACTATACTATCACTATTCTACCACTACACCGCTCTATTACTATACTATCACTATTCTACCACTACACTGCTCTATTACTATACTATCACTATTCTACCACTACACTGCTCTATTACTATACTATACTATTCTACCACTACACCGCTCTATTACTATACTATCACTATTCTACTCTACATTGCTATATTCTATTACTATACTATCACACTATACCCCTATTCTACTATACTATTAACTATTCTCTACACCGCTATTACACTGTACTATCACTATTCTACCACTACACTGCTCTAACTATACTATAACTACTTCTACCACTACACCGCTCTATTACTACTATCACTATTCTACCACTACACTGCTCTAACTATCTATCATATTCTTACCACTCAGCTCTATTACATACTACCACTATTCTACCACTACACTGCTCTATTACTATACACCACTATTCTACATACTTACTATCTACACTATTCTACACTTGCTCTATATCTATATCACTATTCTACCACTACCACTCTCATTACTATACTTATCACTATTCTACCACTACACTGCTCTATTACTATACTACACTATTCTACCATACACTATTACTATACTACACTATTCTACACTGCTCTATTACTGTACTATAACTATCTCCCTACACTGCTACTATACTTCACTATTCTACATACCTATTACTATACTATCACTTCTACCTCTACACTGTACTATTACTATACTTCACTTCTATTCTACTCTACACTGCTCTATTACTATACTATACTATTCTACACTACAGGCCGCCTATTACTATACTACTATTCTACTCTACCCCGGCTCATTACTTACTATCACTATTCTACCACTACACCGCTCTATTACTATTACTATTACTATACACGTACTATCTACCTACCTCTACACTGCTCTATTACTGTACTATACAACTATACTATATTCTACCTCTATCTATTACTATTCACCACCACTACACTGCTCATTACTATACTATCAATATCCACTACACTGCTCTATTACTTACTCTTACTATTCTACCACTACACTACTGCTATCTACTATACTATATACTATACACTATTACTTACCTATTCTATACACTGCCTATTAATATACTATACTATTCTATTCTATTACTATACTCACACCGCTCTATTACTATACTATCACTATTCTCCACTACACTCCCGTTTACTATACTATCACTATTCTACCTCTACACCGCTCTATTATATACTATCACTATTCTACCACTACACTGCCTATTACACTACTATACTATTCTACCTCTACACCGCCGCTATTACTATACTATCACCATATTTACACTACACTCTCTATTACTATACAATACTTTCTACCACTACATGCTCTATTACTATACTTAACTATTCTACACAACTACACTGCCCTTATTACAATCACTATTCACCACTACATGCTCTACTATACTATACTATAACTATTACCACAACACTTGCCCTACTTACTATACTATCACATTCTATCCTATTCTACCACACACGCCTATTATATACTATCCTATTCTACCTCTACACGCTATTTGGCATATCTATTCTACACTACACTGATCTATTACTAACTATCCTATTCTACCTTACACTGTTTTACTATCTATACTATCTACCTCTACACTGCTCTATTACTATACTATCCTATTCTACACTATACTTCACTATACTATTACTATTCACTATTCTACACTGCTCTATACTATACTATCACTATTCTACCTCTACACGCTTAATTACTATCACTATCACTATTTCTTAACACTATTCTACCACTACACGCTCTATTACTATACTATCACTATTCTACTACCACTGCTCTATTACTGTACTATAATATTCTACCACTTACACTGCTCTATTTACTACTAATTCTACACTACACTGCTCTATACTACTATACTATACTATTATTCTACCACTACACTGCTCTATTACTTACTATCATTTCTACTCTACACGCTCTATTACTAACTATCATATTCTACACTACACTGCTCTATACTATACTATCACTATTCTACCCAACTGCCTATTACTATACTATCACATAATTCTACACTACACCTATATACATACTATCATATTCTACCACTACACTGCCTATTACTATACTATCTATTTTCTACCTCTACACACGCTCTATTACTACTATCACTATTCACTATTCTACCATATCTAACTGCTATTATCTATTACTATATACTATCACTATTCTACCTCTACACTGCTCTACTATTCTATACTACTACTACACTGCTCTATTACTCTATTCTTACTGTACTATACACTATTATATACTATCACTATTCTACTACACTGCTTATACTATACTATCACTATTCTACCCTAACACTGCTCTATTCTATACTATCACTATCTAACACTACACTGCTCTATAACTATACTATCATATTCTACCACTATTACTACTCTATCTACTACACTGCTATACTACTATCTAACCACTACACGCTCTATTACTATACATAACTATTCTACCACTACACTGCTTATTCTATACTATCACTATTCTACCACTACACTGCTCTATTACTATTACTATCACTATTTACACTACACTGCTCTATTACTATATCATATTCTACACTACACTGCTTATTACACCACTATTCACACACACTATGCTCTACTACTATTACTAACACACTATTCACTCTACACACTCTATTACAGCCTATTACTGTACTATCACTATTCTACCTCTACACTCTCTATCTATACTATCACTATTTTACCACTACACTGCTCTATTACTTACTATCACTATTCTACCACTACACTGCGTATATTACTATACTATCACTATTCAACCACTACACTGCCTATTACTATACCCAGTATTCTACTCTACACCGGTCTATTACTTACTCTATCAACTATTCTACACTACACTGCTCTATACTATACTATCTCACTACTTCTACCTACCTCTACACTGCCTATACTTAATGCTATCACTATACTATCTACCACTACACTGCTACTATATACTATACTACATCTATTACTATACTATCTATTCCACATACACCACTATCACTATTCTACTACTGTCTATCACTATCTACCTCTACACTGCTCTATTACTATACTATACACTATTCTATCACACTAAACTACACTGCTCTATTACTATACTATCACTATTCTTACCCACTACACTGCTCTATTCTATTACTATACTATCACTATTCTACCACTACACTGCTCTCTATTACTATTCTACCACTACACGCTCACTACTACTATCACTCCTTACACCGCTCTATTACTATACTATCACTATTCTACCTCTACACGTACTTTACCTACTATAACACTGTACTACTCACTGCTCTATTACTATACTATCACTATTCTACCTCTACACCGCTATTACTATATATACTCTTCTACCACTACACTGCCTATTACTATACTATCACTATTCTACCACTACACGCTCTATTACTATTCACTATACTACATCACTATACTACCACTACACTGCTCTATTACTATACTATCACTACTTCTACACCACTACATGCTTTACTATACTATCACTATTCTACTCTACCTGCTCTATTACTACATACTATCACTTTTACACTACACTGCTCTATACTATACTATCACTATTCTACCACACCTGCTCTATTACTATACTATAACTATTCTACCATACACTGCTATCACTATTTACTATTACTATACTATCTATTCCACCACACTGCTCTATACTATACTATCACTATTTCTACTCTAACGCTCTATTCTATCTATACTATTCTACCACTACACTGCTCTATTACTATACTATCATATTCTCTCTACACGCTCTATTCTATACTATACTATCACTTTCTATCCACTACACTGCTCTATTACGTACTATCACACTATCACTATTCCACCACTACACTGCTCTATTACTGTACTATCACTTTCCACTACACCGCTCTATTACTATACTATCACTATTACACCGTACACTATTCTACCACTGCTACTATATACTATACTATACCACTATTCTACCACACACTGCTCTATTACTATACTATACTACACTATTACTATACTACACTATTCTACCACGCTCTATACATACACCACTATTCACCACTACACTGCTCTATTACTATACTATCTACTATTCTACTCCTCTCACACTTATATACTATCACTATTCTATCATTCTATATTACTATACACTACTACCACTGCTGTATACTATCACTCTCACTACTACACTATTCTACACTACACTGCTCTATACTATACTATCACTATTCTACCACTACACTGCTCTACTTATATACTATACTAACTTATTCTACCTTACACGCTCTATACTATACTATCACTATTCTACACTACACTGCTTATTACTGTACTACTCACTATTCTACCTCTACCCGCTCTATTACTATACTATCACTATTTACCACTACACTGCCTATATATATATCATTCTACTCTACACGCTCTATTACTATACTATACTATTCTACCACTACACTGCTCTATTACTGTACTATCACTATTCTAGCTCACTACTACTGCCTATTCTATACTATCACTATTCTACCACTACACTG
>ONZH01026380.1:0-18116 GCA_900303285.1 Rhinella marina | reverse complement strand
AAACGCCATTTTTTAGAGGTCCAACTGGCACTCTTTAGCACAATTTTTCGGGAGGGCCCCCTGCAGGGCCCTCTATTCAAACAATTTTTCCAGAGGTCCACCTACAGGCCCTCTCTCCAAAAAATTTTTCCGGAGGTCCACCTACAGGCCCTCTCTTCAAACAATTTTTCCGGAGGTCCACTACAGGCCCTCTGTCCAAACAATTTTTCCGGAGTTCCACCTACAGGCCCTCTCTCCAAACAATTTTTCCGGAGGTCCACCTACAGGCCCTCTCTTCAAACAATTTTTCCGGAAGGTCCACCTACAGGCCCTCTCTCCAAACAATTTTTCCGGAGGTCCACCTACAGGCCCTGTCTTCAAACAATTTTTCCGGAGGTCCACCTACAGGCCCTCTCTCCAAACAATTTTTCCAGAGTTCCACCTACAGGCCCTCTCTCCAATTCCAGTTTCCAGTTTATTTGCACAAACTGCATACATTTTTATTTTTGGGATAGGTGTGAAAAATAATATTACTTGCGAATCTATATTGCCCAACATTGGATACGGTAGCAAGTAGAAGACCAAACACATGCTGCCCACAGGCTTCCGCAAATTCCTGGTCCACCCGCAAATTCCTTGTCCACAATGTCAAGGAGGTCGAGGTTCTGTTGATGAAGTCCTTCTGTACTAAAATCGCCGACAAAGTCTCCATCTAAGAACATACAGACCATTGTGGAGAGAGCGGCACAGCTCGCCATCAAAGTGAGGAACCCCAACGCCAGACTGCGCAGAGAAGATAACGAATAAATATCTCTGTGGTTATTTTTGCTAAATAAAAGTTAAATAAACCCCCCAAAAAATTCATCTGTTCCTGTGCCTGATCCCCCCAAGTTGAATCTGTCCCATCATGAGAAATTCCCCCCCAAGGAGTCCCCACTGTAACTTGCTTCCCATACAACTACCTCACCCCCCGACACCTGTGTCTCGCCATTGTCCACCACCTCCTCAGACAACACTGGTAAATCCCCACTGTCAGCACACGGAAACAGCAAAAGGTCTTGCGAATTAGGGCAGAGAATGTTCTGGGGTAGTACATCAGGGAAGGGGTGACTATGGGGTTCCAGGGAGTACGTGACCACATGCAATATCCATTTAAAAGTCATGCCACACTTGATGTAGCTCATAATTGACAATTGTACCGGTTGATGCTAAATTTTTAAGTTGGGGTCCTGCGTCGTCATTCTAACTACATCCGGCTGTTATCACCACCACACACGCTAGCCCAGGGGGCACTCCTCTGGCTCTTCCAGCGAAACCTCCTTCCTCCCAGCCTGCCCCCCACCTACAGGCCCTCTCTACAAACAATTTACCCGGATAGGGGACGTATTAGATATTGTACTGATGTTTTTTTGTTTCTTCTTTTAATTGCCTCCTGACCTGTGATAGGCAGCGCATGGACACGTCCCCTTAGCTGCAGTAGGAAAGACACTCCCCTGGCCAGAGCAAGCTCTTTTTCCGTTTTCCGTGGTCGAAAAAATCCATAAAATATAAGGTCCCAAGATAGGGGACGTATACGGTATTAAACTGAGAAGAACCGATACCATACCGGTTGATGCAACAGTTTCTCCAAATCCATTCTGGCTGTTGTCATCACCACACACGCTAGCCCAGGGGCACTCCTTTGGCTCTTCAGCGAAACCTCCTTCCCCCCCCACCTACAGGCCCTCTCTCAAACAATTTACCCGGGTAGGGGGACGTATTAGATATTGTACTGATTTATTTCTTAGATGCTTGGGAAGCAGCTATGCTCACCACTATACATCCAACAGCCACAGCAACTGATAAGAACAGATACTAGGATGAGCGAACTTTTGAAAAGTTCGGTTCGGTTCGCTTCGGCGAACTTTCTTGAAGTTCGGATTCGTACGAACCGAACCTAAACGAACCTTATACGAACGAAATATACGCATATTTGAGAATCTACACTAATACGTACGCTAATGCGAACATTCCCGCACAAATAACGAACATACAGTCTAGCGTTGTCAAAGGTACGCTACTTAACTGAATATGTACGCATTTGATGTGCCGTTTTATTTTAACCAGATTCGTCTTAAAAGTTCTTAAACGAATCTGGTTCGTTACGGTTCTGTTCGCTCGTCCGAACGAACGTTCGGGACGAACGAAAATAATAACCCATCTCGGCCATTCTCCTCCCAAAAGGGTGGTTTTGACACGAGGGTCACACCAGGATACAAGGGATTGTTGGAGTAATAAATAATCCCTTGTATCCTGGTCTATTCTGTGAAAACGGTACAGTTTTGATGTGCCGTTTTTATTTTAACCAGATTCGTCTTAAAAGTTCTTAAACGAATCTGGTTCGTTACGGTTCTGTTCGCTCGTCCGAACGAACGTTCGGACGAACGAAAATAATAACCCATCTCGGCCATTCTCCTCCCAAAAGGGTGGTTTGACACGAGGGTCACACCAGGATACAAGGGATTGTAGGAGTAATAAATAATCCCTTGTATCCTGGTCTATTCTGTGGAAAAAGTAAACTTTATTTACGAACCTGATTCATACGAACTTGACGAAAGTTCGGTTCGGGGACGAACCGAACGTTCGGTAAAGTTCGTAACGAATCTGGTTCGTTACGGTTCGGTTCGCTCATCCCTAACAGATACTAAACTTGATTTCAGCTGCAGTGCCAGCATGAGCAGTGGTGTCACCTACAGGTGGTGATGGACCTTCGTTGCACCTAGTTGGGTGCTTCCCTAACATGTGATGGGTATTTGCCTCGCCTTTCTTGGTCTGGGTGAGCACAATTGCCATGAGGGTAACCACCAGGCTGTTGCCTGAGAATTTGGGGTAATGGTGGGATTAGGCAGCCTCAGAGGCATCCATGCATGCTGCCCCTGCTGTTTCCTGTCCATTTCCGTGGTGTTTCCATCATTTTCTGAGGTTTCCAGGTTTTCACCCAGCCTTCCCTAGGCAGAGCCTTGGTCCCCTGCAAAAAATGCTCGAGTCTCCCATTGACTTCAATGGGGTTCGTTACTCGAAACGAGCACCCGAGCATTGGGAAAAGTTCGACTCGAATAACGAGCACCCGAGCATTTTAGTGCTCGCTCATCTCTAGTGGTAACTTTTAAAGTGTCAGTTGGCTGGGTCCTGGTTTGTCGTGATGCCAGCGTCCGTTGGACACAATGTAGAAAATGGAGGAAGCAGCTTGTATGTAAATAATAACTTTTTACTCTTTGTCTTGTAAAGGGTCTCATACAAGTTATAAATAATCCACTTGATAGAGGATGGGAATGCTGCAGGAAAAATCCTCCTTAGGCTGGTTACTAGTTGATGTTGGTAGAGAGATAATATTGATCTTAGGATGAGAGTAATTCACATATTACAATCCACTTATGATGATAATCCACCTGATCTAGGCCTAGCTTAGGATAGTACAATATAATTTCAATCCTTCATATAAGCAACCCCACAGGGCAGTGAACCTCTGTTTCCTGGGTGCCTTGAATATGCAGATATTAGTCCACCCTTCCCGGAGGGCACAAAGTGGGCATCAATACAACTGTTTGCGCTTACAGTCATTCAATCGTGTGCTGATGCTGGAAGCTAGATCTCCAACACACAGTTGCCAGCTAAAGTCCATAAAGCGTAAATTCAGCTATTACCTAAGCTGGTCTTCCTTCTATCCATTTACAGCTGGGTTCCTAGTGGCTTGGTATGGTGAGTGCCAAGGGCAACCTAACTTGGCCAGGGTCAGATAAATTGGCAGCCTCAGGTTGGATAACAACTCCAGTTTCTCCTCCTGCACTTGACTTAAGATGTTTATCTCCTTTCTCTCTGACTGGACTGGACTACACTCCTCTAGACTTAAAGGGAACCTGTCACCTCCAAAACACCCCCTGAACTAGAGTAAGCATTGTATAGTGTAAGTGACGTCGAGTCTGGTTATGTAATTTTTATCTTCATACTCACTTCCATTCTGACACTGTGCTCCCACAAACCTGCAGTAAAATGCACTCACTGGACTCCAGTGCTCACTCACATAATGGAGAGGACTCAAAGAAGAGTCCAGTGAGTGCATTTTACTGCAGGTTTGTGGGAGCACAGCGTCAGAATGGAAGTGAGTATGAAGATAAAACTTACATAATCAGATTCAGCATCATTTACACTATACATCTCTTACTCTAGTTCAGTGGGTGTTTTGGAGATGACAGGTTCCCTTTAACCAGTTACATGATTATATATATAAGGAAACAGCACCACCTAGTGTTGGAATGGTGTAATGGTGTACTCAGCCTAGATAAGTTTTCCTTGCAGCCTATAATGAGAAGATAATAAATACAGTGACATGGCTATTATAAATACATAGTTATAGACAGTTTGCTGTGTCCCTTTCACACTTTATGTGGGACACTGCAATAGGTCATCAATATGTTGCACAACCTTTAAGTTAGTTATAGTAAATCTGGCTGGCCATGAAAGGCTTAAATCCCTCCAGCTAACTAAGCCCCAACCCTTTTTCCAACATTTTGAAAAAATAGCAAGAAGCTAAAAAAAAATCACAATTTATGGTGCAAATATGGCAGGCGCCCACGATCTCCCTACACTGTCCCTGCACTGGCCTATCCAAAATTGCACAAGCTTTGTTAAAACCTGTCCCTAGCACTTGACACATCTGTCCCTGTGCTCAGTTCACTGTAAAATGGTGGAGAATAGACAGGATTAGGCTTTTTATAGGTCTGTATTATGGGGTCATATATCCTTCCTGGGCTTCTTATTTTCACTTTGTAACATGTGTAGCCACCATTTTAGGAAAAAAAACGATTTGTTACTACAAAGCTAGATGAAATTCGGATCAAATTCAATTTGTTTAAGTTCAATTCGCTCAACACTAACTATGATTAAGCTGTATGTGTGTATAATCTGGAAACCCCTTTAAATGCTAATGCAATATATACACAAGTTGTATGGAGGCCGTTCACCATCAGTAAATCATTGTCAGGGATGAGACTAGAAATCCTCACAGGATCATTTCCCACTAAGCAATATTTGCAGGTGAAGTCATCTCTTTGCTTTGCAAGGGAAATGGCAGAAAGGTTTGAAACATGAAATGCATTAGCCTTTTCTGCAGATGATACATGCTGTATTCAAAGCTTTTATGGGAAGACAAATGCTACAACTGTTAGACTGTAAATATGGAGGAGTGGAAGTCCGAAAGGAAGGCTCCATGGGACAAAACACCAGTGTCAGTACTAATACAGTGACCCAGGAGGAGAGCTGAGAGTATGGGAGAAGTATTACTCACTGTGGCAGCCATTGAATTGTTGCTACCTGGGCTGTGCAATGATGGGAAGGGCGCACCTTTTTCCTCCCTTCGGGGCACACCCTGGATCTGAGATTCTCCTATCTAGTGTTGGTTTGTAATGTCCTTGGTGTTGCTGGGTGTTAGGGATGAAAGGCAGGGTCCCAGTAAAGCTTGCAGAAGCCACTACAATACTGTGGGGATGCAAGTGTTGGTGCAAGCAGTGAAGAGGTGGGGTTGGTTTTGCAATGAACAACTGTCCTTTACTTGGCAGTAAAGTTCAGTACAGTAGAAGCAGTCTTAATCATGCATGATCTGGCAGATCTTACACAGGTTGCAATTCCCAGGGTTCTTACAGTTCTTTAGGCTGCAAAGGTGTTAGACAGACATAATGCTCCCTGAGTCACCCTCTGAAAAGATGGTGCAATATTCTCAATTTAATCATGGGGTGGCCCTCTTTTATGACAGACTAAAGGGCCTTTTTCACAGGCCAAGAATCTGCCAGATAGGAACGTTTGTTAGCGATTATCTAGCAGTGTACTTTCACACTAGCGTTTTTGCTGGATCTGGCAGGGTTCAGCTTCCGTTACTGATAATGCAACCATCTGCATCCGTTCTGAACGGATCCAGTTGTATTATCTTTACCATACCCAAGATGGATCCGTAATGAACTCCATTGAAAGTCAATGGGGGAGGGATTCATTTTCTATAGTGTCAGAATGTGTCATAGAAAACGGATCCGTCTTGCTCCGCATCCCAGGACGGAAAGCAAACCGCAGCATGCAGTATGAGAACAGAACAGAATGCATTTTGGAGCATTCCATTCTGTTAAAGGGGTTTTGACTCCGGCAGCCCTCCTGAATAGGGCATCGGAGCATCTCATGCTCCAATGCCCTCCCTTGCCCTGCGCTGGATCGCACAGGGCAAGGGCTCTTTTGTTTGTAAACATTCACTGCCGGGCGGAGGCTTCCGCCCGGCAGTGAGTTCGGTGAATTCACCGGCCGTAATGGGCCGGCTTTAGCGCTGCCCTAGCCGTTTGAATGGCTAGGGCAGCGTTAAAGCCAGCTCATCAGCGCCGATGACGTCACCGGGCTCACTGCCGGGCAGAAGCCTCTGCCTGGCAGAGCCCGGTATGTCACCGGAACCGGGCTAAATTCCTTTGCCCTGCGCTAATTAGCGCAGGGCAAAGGAGGGCATCGGAGCATAGGATGCTCCGATGCCCTGTTCAGGTGGGCTGCCTGGGTGAATTGAAAGGTATGTCCGGGTTCAGCTCTGAACCCGGACAACCCCTTTAAGTTATGTTTTGTCTCCATTGACAATGAATGAGGACAAAGCGGAAGTGTTTTTTTGGAAGTTGGATTGTTTGTGTTGGCACCTAAATATTTGCTTGCCGGCAGCAGAATGTTCTGTGTAAACAGCCTCTGCTGCTGGCACACAATGAGTCTGTATGGGTACGAGCAATGGCATTAGTGATCCTTCCTTCACATACTGTGGAGAAGATCATTGACAAGCAGGTGCTTGCCAGGAAGGAACAATCTCTTTTTGTGCAATTGTCTCACCCAGGGTCTCTTTTTTTGTGGGATGAGGTGACAGTTTGATTGTAAAAATCAATTTTTGTAAAAATCTTTTTGTACCCAGATCCACTTGGTTCTTGAAGATCCAGCGGGTCTGATGGCTGTACAATACAATGGAATACACTGTATAGTGTACTGCAGTGTATTGTGACTTACACTAAGCCTGGTCAGGCTCCTGCCTCTGGTTACATTGGGGGGCTACAGGCACTTCACAACAGCAGAGCCCCCTCGTTTGCATGCCAGTGTCAATGCATCTATACTTGCGGTGACATTTTGATTTCATGACGTACTTTGTATGTCATGATGCGGTAACTAGCACCTAATCATGATGTACACAGTTTGTCATAGGTCATTAAGGGGTTAAGCTGCATCCAGCAGGATGACATCATTACATTTCCTTATAATCCTGCTTTCTGGTGGTGGAATAGGGGCACCCAAAGTGTTGGGATCCAATTGCAAGAATGAAGAATTGAAGAATGAGGAAGCACTCCAAAGTAAGGTGAAAGGGTGATGGACCAACTTTATTCAAGACAATCCTGAGCTTCCAGACTAGTTCTAGTCACCAAACACTGTGACATTATTAAATGTAGACAATTTTAAAAGGGTTCTCTGTAGAGATGAGCGAATCATTCAAAAAATGATTCGCCGAACTTTTCCTAAAATTCGTATATTCGACGAATAGATTTGTTGTATTTGCATACAAAATATACGTTATTATGTGCTATTAGCGAACATTCGCTCAATAATAACGAACATTCATTTACAAAATGTACGCAACTTCTTAGAAGACGTACGCATGAGCGTACAAATAGCTTACGAATCTCAGCGTACTGTTGTCTAAGCAATTACGTAATACGCAGGCACGTATGAGGAGAGGCCGCGGCGTGCACTCCTCAGAGGCAGAGCGAATATTCGAGACATATATATGGTAAAGTGCAAATACATTATTATAGGTATAATATAAAAATTTTAAATATCACCTACCTAGTATGTTCATGGACACGTTTAAAGGGACACTATCGCGAAGAAAAAAATTTTGATATGTTTTAACAAAAGCAGGTTTTAACATAATGTATTTTTCAAATTGTGTAAATGTTTTTTTTTATTCAGCTTTCTTGCCTTACATGGGGGCTGCCATGTTGGAAGTAAAGTGTGACAGTCTGGGTTTACAACACAATGGCACCTCACTTACGGCAGGCATGTACATAGGTTTCCTCAGTCGCTGCCGACCCTATAGAGAATGAATGGAAGACGTGAGCCCGCCCCTGTGATGACACCAGTAACACGCAGCCAGGTCCTCCCTCCTTGCTGCTGGGGGAAGCCCACTGTGCCTGCTCCTCACTCCTGCAGCAGCGTCCTTGTCTTCATTAGGCTGCCTGTTCTAAATTCTATGGCAGCTCACCCCAGCAGTGCAGACAATTTTTGCTGAGTGTACTGCTGGAGTGAGAGGCCCAGGACTCAGAAACAGAGTAGATGGAGGTTCTTGGGGCTGTAGGACCTTAGTGATGTAATCGGCCATGTGACCAGTGGGGGAGGAGCCTGAGGAGCAGAGATCTGTGTTTTTGTAACGAAGCCATTGTCTCATCTTATCTTGCTGAAGCAGTGATGTCACCTCTGAAGGTGTGAATTGGTGATGTCATTGGTACCACCCACTTTTTTTGCAGCATGCCTACTTACAGGTTGCTCAAAGCCTCATTTGGCCAGCAGAGCTCCCCCTGGTGACCAAAGATGGTAAATATGGTAAAATCTAATATTTATTTATAATATTTCACACATTGGAATTTTTATTTATTTATTTATTTATTTATTATTTCTTACAAATATATAATAGATTTTTTTTAGCATAAATAAAATATAGAACAGGCTTTTGTGATAGATTCCCTTTAAGTCTCTTTTCTTCTGACGCTTGTCATAGAACTGGAGCAGAGTCCCAAACTCAGTCGCAATTTGTAATCCACATAGGTAAAATTGTAATCCAAATGGGTAAAAAAAAAGCAGCAAAGGTTCCTTAAGGTTCCTCTTTCAAGGGGCTCCCCAAATAACCTGAAAAGGGGGAAAAAGGGATGAGGCGCACAAATGCGCAACTTAATTTCCTGAGTTGCCTCGTCATCCTCCCGCGCTGGTGAAAGGGGCGGAACTACCAGGGAGGAGTCTGCATCGTTGAATTAAATTCGAACGCAACAGTGTATAGAGTAACTACCAGGGAAAAGTCTGCATCGCTGAATTGAATTCGTACGCGACAGCATATAGAGTAACTAAATTATACGTAGAATAGAGTATAATTTATAGAACACTACGTAGCGAATGCGTACAAAAGCGAAGCGAATCACCTAATATTCGGATTCGCTTTGCAGCTGAAAAATCACAAGATTCGATACGAATCTACGAAGCGGCGAATAGATTCGCTCATCTCTAGTTCTCTGGGAATAATTTAAAATGACCACCAGGAACCTGTGCTAGAACATGAGCAGGACTAGTTGCCTCCACTTGCAGAGCTGCCTAGGTGGGGTGAGGGGATACACACTACGTTCTGGCACTTGCTCCTGTCAGGCTACTCAGCAATTATGTATTGTATTGTATAGCAGTGTAGTGAGGCCCTGTCCCGCTCACTCCCCCAAGCAGCTTTGCAAGTGGGGGCAACCAGTCCTGCTCATATTTTAAATCATTCTCAGAGAAGCCCTTTAAGCATCCAATGGACAGATGGCTTTGATAAGATCAGATAAATTAGCTTCATTGCATTATGAGGTGTATTTTTTCCTATGTAACCTTAAAGAAGTAATGATCAGTGAATAAGGAATGAATAAGGAAAGCTAAATGCCATGTATTTTTAATCCAACAGGTGAAGACAGTGAGAAAGATGGAATTTCACTTGTTCCCGGGGAGCCAGGATAACTGGACACCAACTTACTTTAATTGACATCTTTGGAAGCACTCATCATGTCATGTTGGGGAAATAGTGGCAGGACAAACTGTTCTTTTTTTCATCTGATCCTAAATAAACCATTATTCTGTGGCTTCCGTATCACAAAATAAGTGGCAGAGTATAGACAAATTGCCAAGAACTGTGAAGTTTGCATTATCAGAGGTGTATAATGGATGACATCCAAAAAAAACAAAAAAAAGCTTGGCTCAGTGTGACTAAATTAGAATTTCGGAATACAGCACATATTGCATTTATCTTCACACAAACAGAGCAAGGGAGAACATTTAACTGATCTCTATATAAATTGATGTTAACATATTTGGCTGAAGATGAATGCAATTCCAAATAATATACAAAATGAGAATAAATTCAAGGAGTAATATCTTCCAATAAAAGTGAATATTGTCAGCGTTTATAAGTCTGTAGCTCAGGCAGATTGCTTTAATGTTCTGTGATGGAGCTGCCGACCCCAGACACAACTCTCCTGTCTCCAAGGACTAGATCCAGATTAAATCTAGTGATGATCAAGCACCGCGATGCTCGGGTGCTCTGGCCGAACACTAGTTGGTGCTCGAGTGCTCGGCCAAGCACCCGAGTATAATGGAAGTCAATGGGAGAACACCAGGCACCCCCTGCTCTGCAGAGGGGAGGTTGTCTGGTTCATAGGGAAAGGTGTAAAAATGGTGGAAACACCACTGAAATGGTTAAGGAATAGCATGGGGAGGATGTCTGGGTGCATCTTGGACACAGAAGTCGCTGCTATTAACGATGATGTCCGAGTATTACGATTTTAGAGGAAATATTATTAGGAAAAATATTTACTTGTACGTAAAGCGCAAGTGCTGGCAAAAATTACAAGGAACAGGCACTCCAATACACCCTTTAATACACATAAAGGAGGGCATAAGACACACCCTTGAAAAATTAGGATTGATGGCCTGCTGCTGACACTCAAAAACAATAGGGGTGACATGCTGCTGCTGAGCTGACCGTCTAAAAATTTCTGGGTGACATGCTGATGAGCTGAGTGTCTAAAAAATTCTGGGTGACATGCTGCTTAGCTGACCGTATATAAAATTATGGGTGAGATGCTGCTGAGCTGAGCGTCTAAAAAATTATGGGTGACATGCTACTGAGCTGACCGTATAAAAAAATTATGGTTGAGGGTCTGCTGGTGAGCTGACCGTATAAAATATTGTGGTTCTGGGCCTGCTGGTGAGCTGACCGTATAAAATATTATGGTTCTGGGCCTGCATGTTATGGGTGACATGCTGCTGAGCTGACCGTATAAAAAATTATGGGTGACATGCTGCTGAGCATCTAAAAAATTATGGGTGACATGCTGCTTAGCTGACCGTATAAAAAAATTGTGGTTGAGGGCCTGCTGGTGAGCTGACCATATATAATATTATGGTTCTGGGCCTGCTGGTGAGCTGACCATATAAAATATTATGGTTCTGGGCTGGCTTGTGAGCTGACCGTATAAAAAATTCTGGGTGACATGCTGCTGAGCTGACCGTATAAAAAATTATGGGTGACATGCTGCTTAGCTGACCGTATAAAAAATTCTGGGTGACATGCTGCTAAGCTGAGCGTCTAAAAAATTCTGGGTGACATGCTGCTGAGCTGACTGTATAAAAAAATTATGGTTGAGGGCCTGCTGGTGAGCTGAATTTATAAAATATTATGGTTCTGGGCCTGCTGGTGAGCTGACCGTCTTAAACATTATGGGTGACATGCTGCTTAGCTGACCGTATAAAAATCTATGGGTGACATGCTGCTGAGCTGAGCGTCTAAAAAATTCTGGGTGACATGCTGCTGAGCTGACCGTATAAAAAAAATTATGGTTGAGGGCCTGCTGGTGAGCTGACCGTATAAAACATTATGGTTGAGGGCCAGCTGGTGAGCTGACCGTCTAAAACATTATGGTTGAGGGCCTGCTGGTGAGCTGACCGTCTAAAAAATTATGGTGCAGGGCCAGCTGGTGAGCTGACAGTCTAAAAAATTATGGTGCAGGGCCAGCTGGTGAACTTAGAGGGCAGCCTAATAATCATTTTGATATTATGGAGGATGATTAGGAAGAGGACGAGAAGAGGAAGGGGTACATGGGAATACAGTGTATTCAATACACCCTAAAAGCCACATTTAAGGTTCCTTCATGTTAAGCCGCTTTCCTGTGGTGGAGTAGAGAAGTCAGGGGCAATCCAGGCCTTGTTCATTTTGATAAGCGTCAACCTGTCAGCATTTTCAGTTGACAGGCGGATGCGCTTATCAGTAATTATTCCCCCAGCGGCACTAAATACCCACTCAGACAAAACGCTGGCGGCAGGGCAGGCCTGCACCTCCAAGGCGTAGAACGCCAGTTCGTGCCACGTGTCCAGCTTAGACACCTAATAATTATACGGCACAGAGGGATCGCTGTTGACACGGTCAGCTAGGTACTCCTTTACCATCTTCCAAAACTTTTTCCTCCTTGTGACACTAGGCCGCTCATCAGGGTGAGGGTGCTGGCGGGGTGTCATGAAACTGTCCCAGGCCTTGGAGAGTGTCGCCCTGCCTTTGTTGGAACTGCTGTATGTTCCCCTCGTCTCCCCTCCTGTGGTGCCCAAGGAACTAAGTACTCTGCCGCCAGCGTTGTCAGATGGAAATTTTTGGAGCAAATTTTCAACAAGGGCCTTCTGGTATTGCAACATTTTACTTGTCCTCTCCACCACAGGAATGAGAGATGAGAAGTTCTCTTTGTAGCGGGGGTCGAGAAGGGTGAACAACCAGTAATCGGTGTTGGCTAATATGCGTATAACACGAGGGTCACCGGAAAGGCAGCATAGAATGAAGTCAGCCATGTGTGCCAGAGTTCCAACAGACAAGGCTTCGCTCTCCCCACCAGGATGATGACTCTCAATATCCTCCTTGTCCTCTTCCTCCTCTTCGGCCCATCCACGCCGAAGAGATGGTGTGAACGTGCTATGGCTACCCTGTGTAGCTGTGGCAACCGTCTCCTGTTCCTCCTTGTCCTCCTTGTCCTCCTCGTCCTCCAATTCGCGCAGAGAAGACGTACCAAGGGTGGTCTGGCTATCACCCTCTGTAGGATCTTCCCCCATTTCCACCTCTTCCACACGCACAGAGCGTCGGCCTTTATTGTGAGCAGTGAGCTTTTAGTAGAGTAGACACAGAAGTGGGATGGTTATGCTGATAATTGCAATATCGCTGCTCACCATCTGTGTAGATTCATCAAAGTTGCGTGGGTAGTACCTGTGCCATCCCAGGGTACGACTCGCTCCCAGCCTCCACAACATTCACCCAGTGTGCCATCAGGGAAATGTAGCGTGGCACCCCCCGCTCTTCCGATTTTACACAAGTGCCCCAAATTTAAAAAAAAAAACACACAGAAACACAGACATACTTACCTTTCCTGGCAGCTCCCGACCTGCTCCAGCAGGAAGATGGCGCGCAGAGTGGTAAATTTTACCACAGCGTCACCTGCTGGACGGGAGGAGGGAGCTGCCAGGGAAAGGTAAGGACAGATCCGTCATGACCCCGATGCAAGTCAATGGGGAAGGATCTGTTTACTAGTGTTTCACACCAAATGGATCCGTCCCCATTGACTTGCATTGGGGTCATGACGGATCCGTCCAAGTGACTCGAGCTTTGCGCTCGAGTACACTCGGTGTTTGGCCGAACAGCGAGTTCCGCCGAGCATGCTCGCTCAACACTAATGCTGGTGTAAGGAGGGGATGGCACAACGGGAAAAATAGTGGCCACTGGGGACTGCGTAATGAGGGACAGCCGCCACGATCAGGCTGCGAAAAGCCACGGTGTCCACCAGCCTAAACGGCAACATTTCCAGGGCCAGCAATTTGGAAAGTTGCGCGTTTAGAGCTATGGCCTGTGGGTGGGTGGCAGGGTATTTGCGCTTGCATTAAGGACATTTGAACGCTGTGCTGGGACATTGAAGTGGACGTGCTGGCTGCCTATGCTCTTGCATAGGTCCAGGTGCAGTGGTGTAACCTGCAGACACAGATCATGGACCCAGGTGTTCGGCTCACCTTTTAGGGTGCTTTGCTGCCATGTGGCGGATCATGCTGGTGGTGGTCAGGTTGCTGGTGTTTACACCCCTGCTCATCTTGGTACGGCACAGGTTGCAAATTACAAACCATTTATCGTCAGCACTTTCCTCAAAAAAACGCCAGACTGCAGAACACCTAACCCTTGGCAAGGGAGATTGCTCCAAGGGGGTGCTCCGGGGAACAGTTGTGGGCATGGTTGGCGTGGCCTGCCTTCTCCCTTTTGCCACCCCACTGACTCTTCTAGCCTCTTGTGGTGCTGCAGATCCCTACCCCTCTGTACTGCTGTCCTCGCTCGACTTGCCACCTTCCCAGGTTGGGTCAGCGATTTCATCGTCCACCACCTCCTCTTCCACTTCCTCACTCTGGTCCTCCTCCTGACATGGTGACCTAACAAGAACCTAACTTAACTGCGTCTCATCCTCATCACCAACCTCTTGAGGCACTAGTTGCCCTTGACTTATTGGCAACTGTGTCTCATCATCATCGTGCACCTCGTGAGACGCTACTTGCCTTTCCCCACCGTCATCTTCTTCAGACTGTGGATGCTCGAGTTTGGGAATCAGGCACAATATCTCCTCATGTCCCATTTCAAGTGGCCTTGGCGAGAGGCCCAAATCAAGGAATGGCGATGAAAAAAGCTCCTTGGAATATGCGAGTGTGGGATCACTTGTTTGCCCAGACTCTGCGTGGTGGGAGGAAGGAGGATCAGGGTGAGGATTTGGTTGACCAGACTCTTGGCTACTGAGACTGGAATTGTGGAAGAGAGGGTGGTGCTTAACTGACTGGAAGCATTATCAGCTGAAATCCAACCGACTACCTGCTCACATTGGTGCGGCGACAAGAGTTGTGTCTTGCGCCGCCCTGCAAACTGTGACATGAAGATAGGAGTTTTGGATGACTTTGTTTCTTGGGCTTTGCCAGCAGGCACAGTTTCACCGCTCGCCTTGCGCATATTAAATAGTACATATGCAACTTTGTCACAAGTACAGTAGTGCAAATTTTAGTGTATGATCAGAAAAATTTCACCAAATGTCAAATATTTAGAATGCGCAAACGTTATAAAGCAGGCGCAGCTGAGGTACTGCGGCCTTAATTAACGGCAGAAAAAATAGCAACGGATGTCAGGTATATAGACTACAGAACGGTTCTAATGCACACGCTGTGCACGTGGTATTAGCGTCAGGCACACTTGCGTTCTTTTTGTCCCAAATTTTAAAAAAAAATGTAGCCAGATATGACAATGGACTTTTGTGTCTTTTGAACAGAACTACTAACCCTACCTAGCCAAAACCTATCCCTACACTATATGCCCCTCCTTGGGCAAATGTTATACAGCAGACGCAAATGAGGAACTGGGGCCTTAATTAACGGTAGAAAAAATAGCAACGGATGTCAGGTATGCAGACTACAGAACGGTTCTAATGCACACGCTGTGCACGTGGTATTAGCGTCAGGCACACTTGCGTTCTTTTTGCCCCAAAATAAAAAAAATAAATGCAGCCAGATATAACAATGGACTTTTGTGTCTTTTGAAAAGAACTTCTAGCCCTACCTCGCCAAATCCTATCCCTACACTATATGTCCCTCCTTGCGCAAATGTTATACAGCAGACGCAAAAGAGGAACTGCAGCCTTAATTAGAGATGAGCAAATCATTGAAAAAATTATTCGCTGAACATTCGCCGAACTTTTCCTAAAATTCGTGTATTCGACGAATAGATTCGTTGTATTTGCGTACAAAATATATGTTATTATGTGCTATTAGCGAACATTCGCTCACTAATAACGATCGTTCATTTACAAAATGTACGCAACTTCTTAGAAGACGTACGCATGAGCGTACAAATAGCTTACGAATCTCAGCGTACTATTGTCTAAGCGATTACGTAATACGCAGGCACTTACGAGGAGAGGCTGTGGCGCGCACTCCTCAGAGGCAGAGGGAATATTCGAGACACATATATGGTAAATAGTGCAAATACATTATTATAAGTATAATATAAACATTTTAAATATCACCTACCTAGTATGCTCACGGACATGTTTAAGTCTTTTCTTCTAACGCTTGTCATAGAACTGGAGCAGAGTCCCAAACTCAGTCGCAATTTGTAATCCACATAGGCAAAATTGTAATCCAAATGGGTAAAAAAATAGCAGCAAAGGTTCCCTTTAAAAAACCCTCATTCGAGGGGCTCCCCAAATAACCTGAAAAGGGGGAAAAAAGGGATGAGGCGCTCATATGCGCAACTTGGATAAAAAAACTTTTTTTTGATGGGGGGAGTCCTAACAATCCATGGCCATCTGGGTGAGGACAAACGCGGGGCAACAAAACTAAAAACAAGGGCCGACTAGTGCCCACCCTTCAGGATAAGTCCATGTTGTGGCTCCCATAAAAACTGCTGGAATTACTTAAAGGCCAGCAGGTCCTCCTCACTGCTGCTGGAGCTAAAGGACATGAGAGGGCGCTCCTGCCTCATCATGAAAGCGGCCCTGGCTGCGGCAGCAGACCCCCGCCGACCTCTCAAGGATGGTCTTCTTGGTGACTGGGCTGTCACACTGGCAAAGGCAGTGGTAACTTTGGCCCTGCCCATCACTCTGTAGTGGCCAGATCCTCCTGCCGGCATACCAGGTGACAGAATCTCCGGCTGTAACGGTAACGGTCTTCCACGAGCGGCGGACTGTGCGGCCTGCAACTGCCATGGGCATGGCAGTTGGTAGTGGTACTGTACCACAGTTGGATGGTACATGAAAGTGTTCGTGGTCATCTGTCCCACATGAAGAATCGGTGGTATCGGTGGCGGTGGCGGCAAATCAGGAATCAGGGGTTCCGGCTGATCCTGATCTTGGGATTTCTCTTCAAATCTCAAGGTCTCAAGGTCACAAGCCTCTTCTGCAGCCTGGGCCTCCTCACTCCAGTCTTCCGGGGGCGCTGCAGGAGTAGGTGGTCGCTTTAAGATTTTCACCCCAGTAGAAAAGGGGCCTTGGAGGCTCTTCATGGGGGTATACTCCACGTAATCCCCTTGTGGCGTACGGGCGAAAGATACAGCTGCTTAACCGAATGGCGGTTAACATATAATTCCTCCACCGTCTCCTCATCGCCGATGAAACCGACTCCCCGCTCCACGTTGAACCAAATAACGGTTCCCCTTCGGCGCTCCAGCTTAGGGTCACCGGACCGTGGGTGCTCCAAAACTTGCACCACCCACTCCTCCACCAGCTTTTTATATTCCCAGAGGGTCTGGGCGTTCCGGGTGACAGCCTCAAATTGACAGCCATCAAATTCTGGCATAAGGAGTAGTCCTTGCGCGGCGGAGCGGGAACTCCTGCCGCCTCCGCCTTGTCAGCCAGTGGAGTCACCACCTCAGCAGGCACCTCATCCGACTTCCTGTTGAGTTGTGAGAGATAGATCTCCGGTTCCTTCTCCTCATAGGGGTCGTCTGCCCACAACATGCTTCCCCAGTCAGGACCTCGCTGTCTCGCCGCCATCTTACTCTGCTGACTTGCCACGTCTTCCTCGCACGCAGGAGAAGTGGGCGGAACTACCAGGGAGGAGTCTGCATCGCTGAATAGAATTCGTATGCAACAGCATGTAGAGTAACTACCAGGGAGGAGTCTACGCAACAGCGTATAGAGTAACTAAATTATACGTAGAATAGCGATGTAATGTAATGTAGCGATGCGTACAAAAGCGAAGCGAATCACCTAATATTCGGATTCGCTTCGTAGCTGAAAAATCCCAAGATTCGACACGAATCAATGAATCGACGAATCGCTTCGCTCATCTCTAGCCTTAATTAATGGTAGAAAAAATAGCAACGGATGTCAGGTATATAGACTACAGAATGGTTCTAATGCACACTCTGTGCACGTGGTATTAGCGTCAGGCACACTTGCGTTCTTTTTGCCCCCCCCCAAAAAAAAAATGCAGCCAGATATAACAATGTACTTTTGTGTCTTTTGAACAGCACTACTAGCCCTACCTCGCCAAATCCTATCCCTACACTATATGTGCCTCCTTGCGCAAATGTTATACAGCAGACGCAAATGAGGAACTGCGGCCTTAATTAACGGTAGAAAAAAAAGCAACAGATTAGAGATGAGCGAATCGATTTGTCGATTCGATGATTCGTATTGAATCTTGGGAATTTTTAGCTGCGAAGCGAATCCGAATATTAGGTTATTCGCTTCGGCTTTGTATGCATTCGCTACGTAGTTTGTCCTATAAATTATACGCTATTGCTGCGTATAAGTTAC
>ONZH01026379.1:0-31739 GCA_900303285.1 Rhinella marina | reverse complement strand
AATTTTGGACAAAACAGATATGGGATCCTTTATGACGAAAAAGGAACAAACTAGAGAAGAGTGACCAACTTATTTAATCAAAGTCCCTTGATTAAAGAAAAGTCCCTTTAGGGATCCACACTAAATCAATAAATTAAAACATAACTTTTATTACTATTTTGAATATAAAGAATCGTGTGAGGGGAAAGCTTAAAATTATCAGCTAGTACAGTGTCCTAATATTTATTTTGTGACCCAGAGGTCACTATTAATCTGGATATTAAGTGTTTTTGTGTGAAGGAGGGTGAGCTGGTGTGGCAGGGATATTGTAACAATGTATGCAACTGTAACAATGAATCCTTCACTGTGATTTACTTGATTGGGACAGTAAGGGCTGAGGATGAGAA
The DNA here is from genome assembly GCA_900303285.1 of Rhinella marina. Taxonomy (NCBI): domain Eukaryota; kingdom Metazoa; phylum Chordata; class Amphibia; order Anura; family Bufonidae; genus Rhinella; species Rhinella marina. The sequence continues at coordinate 31,353 of ONZH01026379.1, read as the reverse complement.
GTGGAAACGTATTACAGGTAATGCTTCTTACTCTGTTTTATGTAGTCACTTCATTTCTCAATTCCTCATTTTCCTTTCCCTGTTACTCGTGTCAATGACTTTCCCTCCGCCAAATCTCACTGTCACACCACCTAACCAGTCCTCTCTGTATAAACTTAATAGGTAAATTAATAATCAGGGAGTGCACTGTGCCCAAACGTGGTAGGCATCCGCTTGCTCCCGCAGATTTTGTAGTTGTTGTATTTGCGGTTAGGTGTGTAAGGCAGGCGGCAAGCGATGTGTTTTTCACATCAGCTCTATGCAGGACGATCGAAATCAGCGTCTCAAGCGCTGGTAATTAGTGCTGAGTAAACATCCTGCAAAGATTCAGCTTGACCTTGCCTACCTAACTAAATCTCCTTCACTTGTAACAGATTGCTGAATACTAGCTGTCTAAAAACAGAGCGCATAATATCCTCCCGACATGTTTCGCTGTCTGTGACAGCTTCGTCAGGGGAATAGGATATATGACGCGCGGGCCGCCTTCATCACCTTTTTATCTTAAAACCCTACACTCCCTATTTTAAGCGAGACCAATCGTATTTTCACATCCCAGAATGACAGGAAGAGGCCCCAGTCAGAGTCTCCGTCGTCCTAATCATCAGTGTTAACCCATGAAATGCAATGCTGCAAAAGATACTGGCGAAGATAGAACGAAACCACCGATGATGTAATAATACTACTGCTGGGGATCACCAGAAGGGGCAATACAGCTTGCAGATCCTGGTGTTCCTCAATCAAAGCAGAGTAAGGAATATTGAGACTTTTTACAACATTCCATAATTTAAAGAAAAAGTAATAAAATGAGTGAATGTAACTGGATCTCTGTCTATTTGACCTACTAACTGTCTACTGTAGGCTGCTGAAGTTCTTTCTCCTGGGATAATAAGTCCCAGGGTAGAAAAATAAATGAATATAATAACTCAGGTGTGGACAGTGAGCTTTAAGTCACTATACACTCTGCTCGCTATAAGGGAGTGAGGCAAAGGTCACTGTCAACAGTTATTTGCAAATGGCTATATATCAATAGCCTCTTACTCTAAAAGGCCGACAATTCTATGTCTGTACATAAAGGGTGTGGGAAGCTGTGATGAGACGAGGATTCATTCCTCTCTTTCTACACAATTCTTAAGCAATATCATTTGAATTATTATTACTTTGAATTTTTTGGGAATCTGGGATGACTTTTTAAATGAACGCTGCATATGAGAATCCTTCATTGTGGCCATTCGGACTCATAGATTTTAGTCTATGAATCCATTTTGCTTCTTCCTGTAGGAGCTTTTTATCCAAGTTACCACCTCTTGGTCCCAATTGAATCTTTGAGATACCCCAAAATTTTAAGACATTGATATCTCCATCATGGACGTACATTATGTGCCTATAAAGTGAAGTGTCTTTCTGGGTGTTAATTGCACTGATGTGGCCAGAAAATTCTTCTTCGTAGTTCTTGTATGGTTTTTCCCTACATATAATTTAGGACAGGGACAGGAAGCTATATATACAATACCCCTGGCTCCGACAATTAAAGAAGTCTTGAATTTCATATGTCCGCCCATCTGTGGGGTTCCTAAACCTTTTTATTTTTGGTAAAAATTTTACAGAAGGAACAGCTACCACAGGGATATGAGCCAGCAGTTCGTGACTTTAACCATGTCTCCTTTTCTGTTTTTTCTTTTTGTTGTAGGGGGAGATAACTATGGACCAATTTCTCCCGCAGATTCTGTCCCCTCCGGTATGTCACCATGGGAAAGTGCTCAAGACATTCTTAAGATCTGAATCTGATGTAAGTATATGCCAATGGCGTCTCAAAATTTTTTTGATTTCCAGGTGATGATTATCGTACGTACCAATGCATCTGATTGTATTATCACACAATTTGTTATTCCTTTTAGGTTCTCCACTCTTTGATCTTTCATCTTGTTGCTGGTAAGTAATTGAATTTATATCTTTCTTTTTTATTTTTGTCTCTGTAAACAGGGTTTCCCTTTTTGCGTTTTTGGCTCTGTTGAAAGCACTCATTAAGGTTTTCCTAGGATACCCTCTCTCCCTAAATCTGCAATAAAGCTCATCACATTCTTTCTTGAAGGACTCTTCAGTGGCACAGTTTCTACGTGCCCTAAGATACTGGCCCACCGGTATTCCGTTTTTCAAAGGAACGGGATGCCAGCTGGACCAGTGTAAAAAACTATTAGTTAGATGTAGCCTTGCGAAAGATGTCAGTTGTGATGTGTCCATTGGCATCTCTCATAATCTGAAGATCAAGAAAGCAGATTCTGTTGGGATGTATTTCATGGGTAAAGAACATACCTATCTGGTTGCAGTTAAGTGTATCAACAAATCGGTGAAAGGTTGATTCATCTCCATCCCAAAATATCAGGACATCATCGATGAATCTCCCCCAGAACGTGATGTATTGGTGAATTGTGCAAGAGTGTCTGTAAGACCTGTGTGTCCTCCCACCACCCTAAAAATAAATTAGCATAAGTTGGCGCACAGGGGTGTCCCCATAGCGGTCCCATTTATCTGATGGTAATATTTACCCTGAAACAAGAAATAATTGTGAGTGAGGGTGAAGTGTAGTAGTGTCAGAACAAATTCATTGTGTGCCTTAAAAGAATTGCTACGTGTGCTCAAATAAAATTTGGTTGCATTAAGGCCCAGTTCGTGCTGTATGTTGCTATAAAGTGCTTCGACGTCTAGTGAGGCCAGAAAAGTGTTAGGATTGAGGGTGATATCTCTTAATTAGTTAACAGATCCCCTGTATCTCTTATGTATGATGGCAAGGATGTAACAAATGGTCTCAGTACTGTGTCAACATATTCACTTGTTGATTGTATTAGGGCATCATTACCCGACACAATAGGTCGTCCTGGCATTGGTATTTTATTTTTATGCACCTTAGGTAGAGCATAGAATGTGGCAATGGTAGGGGTATTATTGTACAGGAATTTATATTCTTCTTTGGAGATTAGGTGCTCCTCCTTTGCCTGATCCAGAATTGACTTAAGTTCTTTGAGAAAAGCTTCGGTAGGATTGCCTGTAGGACTTTGTATGTTTTCTCTCGTCCTTTAGTAGCCTGTCAACCATTATCAATGTAATCACATCTGTCCATAATTACTGTGTTACCCCCTTTGTCACTGGGTTTAATTATTATGTCATCAATTCTTTTGAAGAGCCCCTAGGGCAATTTCTTCCTCTTTTGTGAGATTGGTCTGATTACACATGACGGTGGGCTTTAATTTTTCAATGTCTTTCACAAACTAAGTTGACAAAGGTGTCCACATGTTGATATTGTGAAAATGGCGGGGTCCATCTCGACCTCGGTTTGAAATTTGTATATGGTGGCTCAATCTGTAATATTTGACCTTCACTTTCACACTGTAAGCTTTTCCAGAATCTGCAAAGTCTTATTTTTCTTTTTCCATTAATTTATTGACATTCTGCATGATGTTTTGATGCTGTTTATATAGCGCCAATTTTCGTGCGAATAAGTTTATGTCTTTTATCCAGGTAAATTTTTCAAAATTTGGTACCGGAGTGAAGGTAAGTCCTTTTTGTAGTACACATATTTGTGTGTTGTCCAAAATAGTCTTGGAAAGATTTATAATTTGCCTCTTAGTCTCTTCATTATGTTGAGAAATAGCTAGTTCATCAGGGCGTTTAGGAGGGAGGGGGTTTATTTCATATTGTATCCCCACCTCTCCCTGTCCCTCAGTTGTACGCCTGGTGGGCCTAAAAAAAGGGGGGCGACCGGTAATCCACTGTTGGTTGATGTTGTGGTCATAGTTATATTCCCTCCTGTGTCCCGGACATTGTTGTCTGAGGATGTAACAGATTTTGATTTGGTATCATGTTTGTCTGCTGGGAACCTGATGTTAGGTGCTGAGACATCTGTGATGCCGAGGCAGTAAACATAGAGGGTGATGTGGATACAGAGGTTCCTGAGAGTGGGACGATTGTGTTTCCAGACCCACATGATTGTACAGTATTAGTAATTGTCCCTGCGCTTGGTCTTTTTAAATTTTGGAATCTACGCGGTCGTCCTTTTCTTTTTGTACTACTTCTAGATGCAGTACTTGCACTTGATTGCGTCTGTATCAGATTCAGACAGATCTGTGTAATTTTTCTTCTATTTAGAAACAAATGGTTTGGATTTCAGGTGTATACCTGGTTGAGGTCAAAATCTTGTTTGGTCTCTTATGTACTTTCTGTGCTTCCTTTCTTTAATTTCTCCTTGAGTTTCTCAAGGTCTCTCTGTAGTTTCAGTTCTTGGTTCTTAAATTCAGTATGTTGACTGAAACTTAGTATTTCCTTGACCTCCTTTTCAAGTTGTTCAGATATTTTGCTGAAGTATTGTTTCTCGTAATTGACCATATACTGCATTAAGCGCAGGGAATTTTCTGTCAATATATTATCCCACCCTCTTATGAATTCAACATCATCTGTATGAAAAGAAAAAAAAAAAAAGAAAAAGAATTTTTTTCTAAGTAGTTGATGTAGTCAAAGTGGGGTTAATACCCCAAGTCCTATCCCTCAAACTAGGAGAAATTATCTCCATACCATTCGGGGATGGCAGGTTTTTTGGCCCAAGGAATTCAGACTGATAGTTTTTCCAAAGAAGCTGGCCTGGTCTTCTCCACCACCCAAATCCCACTAAATCAAACGGACATAATCACTGCCTTTAAGAATCTGGGCAAAACTTACAAACTATACCATAGATCATGGTGGGAGATAGCTAGCCTTGAAACGTATTTAAATCAAAAACTGGTATACAGGGGCCTGAGGAATTTGCTTAGACCCAATGCACATACAGATGATGTTGAATTCATAAGAGGGTGGGATAATATATTGACAGAAAATTCCCTGCGCTTAATGCAGCACATGGTCAATTACGAGAAACAATACTTCAGCAAAATATCTGAACAACTTGAAAAGGAGGTCAAGGAAATACTAAGTTTCAGTCAACATACTGAATTTAAGAACCAAGAACTGAAACTACAGAGAGACCTTGAGAAACTCAAGGAAGAAATTAAAGAAAGGAAGCACAGAAAGTACATAAGAGACAAACAAGATTTTGACCTCAACCAGGTATACACCTGGAAATCCAAACCATTGTTTCTAAATAGAAGAAAAAATTACACAGATCTGTCTGAATCTGATACAGACGCATCAAGTGCAAGTACTGCATCTAGAAGTAGTACAAAAAGAAAAGGACGACCGCGTAGATTCCAAAATTTAAAAAGACCAAGCGCAGGGACAATTACTAATACTGTACAATCATGTGGGTCTGGAAACACAATCGTCCCACTCTCAGGAACCTCTGTATCCACATCACCCTCTATGTTTACTGCCTCGGCATCACAGATGTCTCAGCACCTAACATCAGGTTCCCAGCAGACAAACATGATACCAAATCAAAATCTGTTACATCCTCAGACAACAATGTCCGGGACCACAGGAGGGAATATAACTATGACCACAACATCAACCAACAGTGGATTACCGGTCGCCCCCCTTTTTTTAGGCCCACCAGGCGTACAACTGAGGGACAGGGAGAGGTGGGGATACAATATGAAATAAACCCCCTCCCTCCTAAACGCCCTGATGAACTAGCTATTTCTCAACATAATGAAGAGACTAAGAGGCAAATTATAAATCTTTCCAAGACTATTTTGGACAACACACAAATATGTGTACTACAAAAAGGACTTACCTTCACTCCGGTACCAAATTTTGAAAAATTTACCTGGATAAAAGACATAAACTTATTCGCACGAAAATTGGCGCTATATAAACAGCATCAAAACATCATGCAGAATGTCAATAAATTAATGGAAAAAGAAAATAAGACTTTTGCAGATTCTGGAAAGCTTTACAGTGTGAAGTGAAGGTCAAATATTACAGATTGAGCCACCATATACAAATTTCAAACCGAGGTCGAGATGGACCCCGCCATTTTCACAATATCAACATGTGGACACCTTTGTCAACTTAGTTTGTGAAGACATTGAAAAATTAAAGCCCACCGTCATGTGTAATCAGACCAATCTCACAAAAGAGGAAGAAATTGCCCTAGGGGCTCTTCAAAAGAATGATGACATAATAATTAAACCAGTGACAAAGGGGGGTAACACAGTAATTATGGACAGATGTGATTACATTGATATGGTTGACAGGCTACTAAAGGACGAGAAACATACAAAGTCCTACCAGGCCAATCCTACCGAAGCTTTTCTCAAAGAACTTAAGTCAATTCTGGATCAGGCAAAGGAGGAGCACCTAATCTCCAAAGAAGAATATAAATTCCTGTACAATAATACCCCTACCATTGCCACATTCTATGCTCTACCTAAGGTGCATAAAAATAAAATACCAATGCCAGGACGACCTATTGTGTCGGGTAATGATGCCCTAATACAATCAACAAGTGAATATGTTGACACAGTACTGAGACCATTTGTTACATCCTTGCCATCATACATAAGAGATACAGGGGATCTGTTAACTAAATTAAGAGATATCACCCTCAATCCTAACACTTTTCTGGCCTCACTAGACGTCGAAGCACTTTATAGCAACATACAGCACGAACTGGGCCTTAATGCAACCAAATTTTATTTGAGCACACGTAGCAATTCTTTTAAGGCACACAATGAATTTGTTCTGACACTACTACACTTCACCCTCACTCACAATTATTTCTTGTTTCAGGGTAAATATTACCATCAGATAAATGGGACCGCTATGGGGACACCCTGTGCGCCAACTTATGCTAATTTATTTTTAGGGTGGTGGGAGGACACACAGGTCTTTACAGACACTCTTGCACAATTCACCAAATACATTCACGTTCTGGGGGAGATTCATCGATGATGTCCTGATATTTTGGGATGGAGATGAATTCAACCTTTCACCGATTTGTTGATACACTTAACTGCAACCAGATAGGTATGTTCTTTACCCATGAAATACATCCCAACAGAATCTGCTTTCTTGATCTTCAGATTATGAGAGATGCCAATGGACACATCACAACTGACATCTTTCGCAAGGCTACATCTACTAATAGTTTTTACACTGGTCCAGCTGGCATCCCGTTCCTTTGAAAAACGGAATACCGGTGGGCCAGTATCTTAGGGCACGTAGAAACTGTGCCACTGAAGAGTCCTTCAAGAAAGAATGTGATGAGCTTTATTGCAGATTTAGGGAGAGAGGGTATCCTAGGAAAACCTTAATGAGTGCTTTCAACAGAGCCAAAAACACAAAAAGGGAAACCCTGTTTACAGAGACAAAAATAAAAAAGAAAGATATAAATTCAATTACTTACCAGCAACAAGATGAAAGATCAAAGAGTGGAGAACCTAAAAGGAATAACAAATTGTGTGATAATACAATCAGATGCATTGGTACGTACGATAATCATCACCTGGAAATCAAAAAAATTTTGAGACGCCATTGGCATATACTTACATCAGATTCAGATCTTAAGAATGTCTTGAGCACCTTTCCGCATGGTGACCATACCGGAGGGGACAGAATCTGCGGGAGAAATTGGTCCATAGTTATCTCCCCCTACAACAAAAAGAAAAAACAGAAAAGGAGACATGGTTAAAGTCACGAACTGCTGGCTCATATCCCTGTGGTAGCTGTTCCTTCTGTAAAATTTTTACCAAAAATAAAAAGGTTTAGGAACCCCACAGATGGGCGGACATATGAAATTCAAGACTTCTTTAATTGTCGGAGCCAGGGTATTGTATATATAGCTTCCTGTCCCTGTCCTAAATTATATGTAGGGAAAACCATACAAGAACTACGAAGAAGAATTTCTGGCCACATCAGTGCAATTAACACCCAGAAAGACACTTCACTTTATAGGCACATAATGTACGTCCATGATGGAGGATATCAATGTCCTTAAATTTTGGGGTATCTCAAAGATTCAATTGGGACCAAGAGGTGGTAACTTGGATAAAAAGCTCCTACAGGAAGAAGCAAAATGGATTCATAGACTAAAATCTATGAGTCCGAATGGCCACAATGAAGGATTCTCATATGCAGCGTTCATTTAAAAAGTCATCCCAGATTCCCAAAAATTCAAAGTAATAATAATTCAAATGATATTGCTAAGAATTGTGTAGAAAGAGAGGAATGAATCCTCGTCTCATCACAGCTTCCCACACCCTTTATGTACAGACATAGAATTGTCGGCCTTTAGAGTAAGAGGCTATTGATATATAGCCATTTGCAAATAACTGTTGACAGTGACCTTTGCCTCACTCCCTTATAGCGAGCAGAGTGTATAGTGACTTAAAGCTCACTGTCCACACCTGAGTTATTATATTCATTTATTTTTTCTACCCTGGGACTTATTATCCCAGGAGAAAGAACTTCAGCAGCCTACAGTAGACAGTAGGTCAAATAGACAGAGATCCAGTTACATTCACTCATTTTATTACTTTTTCTTTAAATTATGGAATGTTGTAAAAAGTCTCAATATTCCTTACTCTGCTTTGATTGAGGAACACCAGGATCTGCAAGCTGTATTGCCCCTTCTGGTGATCCCCGCAGTAGTATTATTACATCATCGGTGGTTTCGTTCTATCTTCCCATGTATCTTTTGCAGCATTGCATTTCATGGGTTAACACTGATGATTAGGACGACGGAGACTCTGACTGGGGCCTCTTCCTGTCATTCTGGGGATGTGAAATACGATTGGTCTCGCTTAAAATAGGGAGTGTAGGGTTTTAAGATAAAAAGGTGATGAAGGCGGCCCGCGCGTCATATATCCTATTCCCCTGACGAAGCTGTCACAGACAGCGAAACATGTCGGGAGGATATTATGCGCTCTGTTTTTAGACAGCTAGTATTCAGCAATCTGTTACAAGTGAAGGAGATTTAGTTAGGTAGGCAAAGGTCAAGCTGAATCTTTGCAGGATGTTTACTCAGCACTAATTACCAGCGCTTGAGACGCTGATTTCGATCGTCCTGCATAGAGCTGATGTGAAAAACACATCGCTTGCCGCCTGCCTTACACACCTAACCGGCAAATACAACAACTACAAAATCTGCGGGAGCAAGCGGATGCCTACCACGTTTGGGCACAGTGCACTCCCTGATTATTAATTTACCTATTAAGTTTATACAGAGAGGACTGGTTAGGTGGTGTGACAGTGAGATTTGGCGGGAGGGAAAGTCATTGACACGAGTAACAGGGAAAGGAAAATGAGGAATTGAGAAATGAAGTGACTACATAAAACAGAGTAAGAAGCATTACCTGTAATACGTTCCACTTCTCATCCTCAGCCCTTACTGTCCCAATCAAGTAAATCACAGTGAAGGATTCATTGTTACAGTTGCAATACATTGTTACAATATCCCTGCCACACCAGCTCACCCTCCTTCACACAAAAACACTTAATATCCAGATTAATAGTGACCTCTGGGTCACAAAATAAATATTAGGACACTGTACTAGCTGATAATTTTAAGCTTTCCCCTCACACGATTCTTTATATTCAAAATAGTAATAAAAGTTATGTTTTAATTTATTGATTTAGTGTGGATCCCTAAAGGGACTTTTCTTTAATCAAGGGACTTTTGATTAAATAAGTTGGTCATATTTATATCCCGAGGATCCCACTGAGGGTAAAGAAATTGTTGTTTTTTTTTTTTTTTTTTTTTTCTTCTTAAAGGGGTTGTCCCACGAAAAATATTCTACAGTTTTCAAACCAGCTCCTGGATCTGAATACTTCTGTAATTACATGTAATTAAAAATCTTGTATAGCTACTGAGTTATTCAATAAAATGTATCTGTATAGGACCACTTAATTTCTTATTTCTTTGACCTGCTCTCTGAGCAGGCCGCACATGCTCAGTTTCAAATTTTAACTGCCTCCTGAGCTGTGATAGGGAGAGCACAGACACGCCCCCTGAGCTGCAGCAGAAAAGACACGCCCCTTGAGCTGTCAGCTTCATATGAATCTAGCAGAGCAATAAATGGGGAGATCTCTGGATCCATGTGAGGTACAGGGCTGGTTCTAGCTTTGTTAAAAAGAGGTCGTCATGTACTATATGATGTCTGATTTTAATTTTTTACATTATTCGTGGGATAACCCCTTTAAAGAGAGAAAAGAAAAAAAAAAAAAGAAAAAGAATTTTTTTCTAAGTAGTTGAACTAGAGAAGAGCAAACCTTTTGAGATTAAGTTAATTTCAGATTTACCAAGAAGGAAAGAAGACAGAGAGCATACTTGGCCATTTTGTCAAGGGTCAAAGAACAGTGTATACGCCGGATTGTAGGTATGCCTGGGCACTGAGGCAGGAGCTCTCAGCTTGCTGATTTGCCACCCAGCCTGGTGCAGCACGTGAAAAAACTGCTCCATTATGTTGAAGAGACTGAACTGGCTTCTGCTACTTTGGCTTCTGCTGTTTGTGGTGACAGGAGATGGGTGACTCTGCGGGAGGCCTCCCTTTCAGACATGCTGGTAACGGGCATCTGCTTGCAAAAGCTGTGGCAAGAGCTGCATAAACAGTGTTTCCTGGTAATAATGTAATTTGGCCTTCCTTTCAGAGGGAGGAAAACTTTCCTCCATTTTACTTTGATAATAAGGGTTCTAAAGTTTCATCAGTAAGCAAGTGAGCAAACAGCTTGCCATTCTGGCCAGTTTGCCCAAGCAGCCAGTTCCATCCATCTTCATCCCATCACTGAGACGGCTGGTGCCATCGTCATCATCATCCGCCTGTTTCTCCAACTGCTCCTCCTCCATAGGAAGCTACTGATCCTCCTCCATGTGAGTTTAGTTCATATAGCAGTTGTCCCTACTGACAAACTTTGTGGCCTCTTTGAAGTGCATCAGCTACAGGCATCTCAGATGAGCTGCTACTGCCTGATCTTGAAACAACACATGCTCCCCTGCTGGGGCGGTATGGTGCTTGCCAAAATAGTTGATGCTCAAGCATGTGCAATGTTGAGTTCTAGCAAGTTGGAACATTGTGGATTAAGCGATTTAGCAGCAGACTGTTCTGTAGCTACAAGTCTAGGAGAGTGTTTCTCATCTCTAAAGACTGTCTGAAATGTGACAACAGTCTCCTGGATATTGCCAGTACCTTTCGCAAGCCAGTGTACTTTTTTAAAAAGCTTTGCATGACTAGGTTAATGATGTGTGCCATGCAGGGAGCATTTCTCCAGGTTCAGCATGGCCATGATGTTGCAGCCATTTGTCGCTGATCACTTTGCCTAGTTGGAGTTGACAGGGTGACAGACTGCTTGATGTTTGCTGCATGATGTACTCTAGCAACTGCTCTCCTGTGTGGTTTCTCTTGCCGGGACCTATCAGCTCCAACATCACATGGCAACATTTGACTTGTGCCCTGCTACTGTTGTGTTCACATAGGAGGAGGTAGAGAAGGCAGATAAGTAGCTGGTGTGGGAGCCAGGCTAATACAATGGTGAAGGGGGGGTCAAAAGGACCTGGCCTTGTTGCTGGGGTGCTGCCTCGCTGATGCTGCAAAAAAGACATTGACCTAGTGGTTCGTAAAAGACATGTACTGTACCTGCATGTAACAGCTGCTCCAGGTGTCCCCCATGGCGTGCACCTTTCTGCATAGCGACAATAGCAAGGAGAAGCCCATGTTTTCTGCCACGTTAGAGTTCAAGACAGAGATGGCTTTTTGGGAGGAATAATGCCAGCTAGGTATCTTCCAACAAGGCTTGGCATATGTCATCAACTCCCTAAAGGTATCAGACTCTACTAAATGGAACGGCAATGACTGCACTGCCAGCAACTTGTCCAGGTGGCAATTAAGCTTACGCACCGGCAGATTGCTGGGTGTGTAGTGTTGTTTCCTGGCCATGCAGAAGCAGAAAGTGATAATGAAGATGTGAGAGACATCGTACTGCCTGTGGACGCGGCCTAGCTGCCGCAAGGGACACCGGAAGAAAGAGGAAACTCTTCTTGTGATAGCTGGAGGCCACGTTTGTTTGCCTGCGGGATCGGGGGATGCTGGTTCAAGTGGTTCAATAGAGCCGGTGGTGCCTATTTTTGTATTTGCCTGTCCACAGCTTATTTTACTCTTGCAGAGTTTGCACATGGCAGTGCTTCTGTCTTGCAGCAGTGTGGCGAAAAATACCAGACAGCAGATACTTGCACAAAGCTAGAAGCATCCGAGTTTGGCTTAGCTCTGGTGATTTTGGGTCTAAAGCTCCAAATGTTTCAATGGCAATGCAGATATGGCCCTAATAGTTCTTTGGAAGGTACATTGCTGCTGTTCTTAATTTCTGCCACCACCCTCTTCCTCTGATGGTGGCTCCCAATTCCTACCCTACATACAATCATTATCCGAGTCCTTACCCTCCCTTGCACTTTTATCAGACTATGAGATATCATAGTGGGCTCCTTGGCCCTCCTTCCAATTCCATACTCTGCATTTGCCCTGACTGACATTGTTGCTTCCCCCACCACCAATAACCATGGCTATGGCTGCAACTATTAACACCAACACAGCTAGGAAGCATCCCACTAAGAAAGGACAGTGAAGACAGAGAGGACTGCACTGAAAGCTTTCTCTGGGGCTGCAAGGAGGAGGAGCAGAAGGAATTCTGTGAACCCTGGCTCCAAAGCAAGGTATCAGATTTAGAAATCACCTCCATGTTGTCCGGCTGGACTGAGAGGAGGAGTAAGGCATGCAATCCAGAATCTCATCCTTTTTCTCCTCAATGATAATGCTGAGCCTTTCTGAAGCCATGGACAACTGCAGCATGCTACTGCTTCTAGCCAGATAGATAGTGCTGCTACTAACCACATTCTGGCTCTGGGAGGACAAAGACTTGGCCTTGGGTCTTTCGTTTTGAACCCTTTCATATTCCTGACATCTTTTGGCCTAAGGTGCACAATCACAAAAAATATGGAACAGTTTGCAAGTCTGTTCTCTGAAACTTAAAGACAAAGAGGCACAATACAATGTCCTTTCCTTTCCACAACACACTGAAGTCACTGCTACTGACAATTGAAATAATGTAGCATCTGCACCACCTACAGATTTGGGCCTAAAACAGCTTTCTCAAATTGTCAACTTACTATAAGACTATTAACCATCTCCCTTACCCCACATCAACACTTGAATTGCATGGAGATGCCCTGACACAGATTTCAGACTAGTATTTTATGTGTTTTCACTCGGAGATTTAAAACTGTACCCTCTGGATTGAAAATTTTTAAAACACACGTTGCACACATGTATTGCAATATTTTTCAAAAAAAAACGCAAACTGTCTGGAGATGACTTGACTGGATAGTTAAAGACGTGTTGTACAGTTTTTCAGCTTATTCCATAAACAAAAAACAAAGAAAACCTGTATTTCTGTTAAAATTGGGGAAAAAAAGAAATGCTCTTGAAGGTAGCTGCTTTTTTGAGTTTCTTCAGCAGCTGCATTATAATGCAGTAATTGCAGCTAGAAGGCATGGCCAGACACACCCAGCCTCAGCTCCTCACTTCTCACTCTCTGGCTTAAAGCTTTCCTTATTTTACACAATTCTTCTTCTTTCTAGTCTTTCCCTTTACTGTCCCTCACACTAGAATAGACTGTCCCTAAGATTGTTTTCTGTCAGACACTGCTACACCCATCCCCCCTCACAGAATGACATTCTAGGGCACCTCCTTGCCTGCTGCAGCAATAATTGGCTCATCCAGGCTGTCTGTGCTCCCACGTACTTCCTCTCAGGGTCATGTGAGTATCCATCTGTCACGCTCTGGTGTGGACGGAATAGCCACACCAAGCGTAAGAGGGAAGGGAAAAGACCAAACAAGGGAAACGGTCACCTCCTGCAGGGAACCCTGAAACTAGGCCCTGACTGACTACCAGTATGAACAGGCCTTAGTGGTAGGAGAGTTCATACACAGGAACCTAGTAATAAACTCACCCTATAGAACCCTGCAGCTAGTGACAGAGGAAAGAGTCAACCCGTTCCTCCAAGAAGACGGATGAACAGGAGACTCCAGAAGGAAAAACCACAACAGGGAAAAGTAGGATAAACACAAAAGGGAAAATGACACTTATCATAATGCAGATATTGCAGCAACCGGATCTCAGCCGAGAACAACACCACACACAACAAAGTAAGCAGAAAGTATAAACCGCAAGGAATACTGGGAGAGGAAGGGATAAATAGGGGAAAGATAATCACCACACCCACAACAGCTGAGGGGAAGGGGTGTGGTAAACAGCAACCAAACCAAGAGGAAAACATGTCAAATTATATCACTTTTGAAAACCTAGCCAAACGCCTGCAACCTGATGCAGGAACGTTCGTGACACCATCTCCTTCCTCCCTCATGCTTTTCCCGCCAACATGTGCAATAAAATGGCGCTGCACACTGTTTAACCAGATTTGTCCGGAGCGACCCTGAAAAGCTTTGGGTTCATCTGCCAGATTAAAGTCTGGGAAGTTCGTAACTAAGGGAGAGTTTGCATCACTGTTATTTTTGCGTTCTCCTGGTCCATCAGTAGAACAGAAAATAAAGAAAACTAAAAAACAGATCTGAGACGGAAATGGCTCAAACGGTTGCCAAATGTGCATCACTGATGCACAGGATACTTTTTTTACAGGATTAGTTTTTTTTCTTTATTTTTCTTTTCTTCTGATGGATTAGAAAAATGGAAAAATAACGGCAATGTGAATTCTCTCTAACCCTGTTCGAACTGAATTGCTCATCTCTAGTGTCAATGCATCAAGCATTACACAGGTATTTATTCTGTGGGATATTCTCAAATCATGACTGGCAGGTGGACCCTGAGGACTGGAGTAGAGGAACACTGCCTAAGACTACATGCACACAAAGTGAAAAATGGTTGTGTGAAAACAGTTTATGTAACAGCCATCACATGGCCATTTTTAGCACCAATGAATATCTATGGGGCTATTCACATCCAAGGTTATGGTGATCGCTGCGCTTGCAAGCAGGCATCATCTTTAAAGATCCACCCTGCACTTTACATGTATGATGCTGGGCAGAAAAGGGTTGATGAGAGTTATTATGGTTTATTTGTAATATTTATGTTTTGGATATTTATAGAGTGTGTATCCTACTGGAGGGAATATGTAATCAGAAAATGACCTATTGTGTAAATAGCGTTTTTATATTTAACATATATTTTTAAAGAATTTTTCATGATGTTTTTAATTTTCCATGTCAATATCTATATAAAAAAAAAAAGAATCCTGTAATTTGTGAACTGGTCACTAAACCTACTGATAGTTGCAACTTCTTGCTTTGTACAAATCACTTTACTGCAGTTACCTGATTATCTGTCATTCTAATCCTGACTGTAATGATATTACCTCTGTGTACAGATAATACAGTATCCAGCATTCACAATAGGTGATTATCAAAGCTTATCTATTCTTTCCTTGTACCTCTGCACAGGTCACAGAGCATGCCTAGTAGACTCTCCAATAAAAGTCAATAGGGTCCTCTCCTGACCATTGTGTCTATGGCCCCAGGTGGCTGCCGTAAAGCAATTTTCTTAATGCTTTCTAAATGCTGTTAAGAACAGCTCATGCAAGAATGCAGCCTCCATAATCATGTTCAGAATCATGTTCATAGAATTAAAAAAAATATATATATATACAATCAGAAAATAAAAACACATTAGAAAAAAAGAATATTTGTTACTATCTGTTTTTAACTGGCAGATAACATTTTGGTGATACATTTCCTTTAATACTATATGATCTTGGGTCTTGTGTACCTGTGGAATGTGCTAGTGTTTTGTTTTGTTTTACTTTTACTCAAAAATAAATTACTATATTACTATATATATATATTACTATATTAGTAATTAGCTCCTTCTGAGCTCTAATAAGTTCGGTCTTTCCAGCCACCTTAGTTTCCCATCTGCCCCTGGTTCATGGGTTCTGCCCCTTCCATTAGCAGTAGCCATCTTGTCTTTGTAAGCAGTGTACCAGGGTGGGCTCTGCAGGATACAGCGAAGTCACGAATGAGAAAAACAACCAACACCAGCTTTTGCCAAAACAGTATTTTGGTAACGAGCCTGACCACAAATGCTGGTATGGTAACACACAATTAATCTGTACATACACCCAGCCAGAAGGCTGAGACCCTTGTGCTGCATAGTGCGGCGCCCTCTAGTGGATGCTGGAGGTAGGAGCTGTAATATACCTACTGGCAGGCTCAAATAGACCAGCCACGTCTTCCAGGCGCCAATACTGTAATGAAGTGCGTGCATGATCATTCTTACCGACCCGGGTCTGCTCTGCATCAGCTGGTGACTGTGAATCGAACAAAGCCTCCTCCAACAAGCGTGCGGTACCACAGTGTATGTTGCTTTGCTCCTCAGCTCTCATCATCTGGCAGCAATTCTCCTTCCTCTGGACAAGATCAGGGTCATGGACACGATTAGTTCCACTTGGCTGTAGCTCTGGTCACTGAAGGATTATCCCACACATGGATATCGATGGATTCTCTCCTCACACAGGTCCTCAGTGTCTCTCAGCTTCACTCTAAGATGGAGGACCCTTCACTTCCTTTCCAGGCTTGTAACTCCACCCTGAGTTTTTTTTTGTAACATCAGATTGAATATATGAATGCAGCCCTTTTTAGCTATACTTAGGAAACAGCGACATCTTGTGGCCAAACTGCAGAATCTCTGTCCAGATCATTAAACATTATATACACAAACACACTATGGTTACACAATGAGAACTGGTTAACCATCTCACATGCTGTTTTACCTCAACCATAGCACAGTCAGTTAGTCCTGCTTACTTTTTCATCATCCTACACAGCGTTATCTCTGCATTGCTGTGCCTTTAGCTTTTCCTGTGTTACTACTATGTGGTCAGCTTTCCTCCTGGTTAGTCAGCCATCCTGTCCTTATCCGCCACACGTGGCCTATATGTTATTCATCCCCATATGTATTTCAATATGTTTATATATTACATATGCACTTGCTATGCTATGTTATTTATACTGTGATATGTATATATTTGCCTCATAGTAAGTATTATTTTCCTATTATAGTTTTACCCTGATCCTTTCAATAAAAGCTGTTAAGCATCCCCAGCATCTACCTAGTTTAGCTGCCTGTCAACTCATTCTCCTGTCAACGTATGAGGGTGGCAGAACACCATCATTGGGTCCATCTTTTTCACTTTTCATCCATTTTACATAAGATGGAACAGCTAACCATCCTAATCCACATCTCCAATGATGCCGCTGTTTCCTTGATCCATTTCCTCACAATGCACCGCCTTACCTGAAATAGTAATTTAATTTCCCAACAAATTTTCGCTTCCTCACCTTACATATACCTTCAACTTGACCCAGTACACACGCCGTAGTGTTGAAAGGAATGTCTATCTTATATAGCTATTCAACCTATGACAACACTCCATTCCAAAACCTTTGTATAGCAATACAAGCCCACAACATGTGCCCATTATCAGTTCCTCCTTCCCTGCATTTAAGACATTTAAAATCTTTGGGGAACATTTATTAAGACCAGTGTTTTAGACTTGTGTCGCTGTAACTCATACTGTATCTTATGCGGTATTGCTATTATAATCAACCATACTGTGTTTATTTTAAATCTCCATCTCTCCCTGCCGACAACTGCCCCCAAAAGTTATCAACAGCGGCGAGTGATCAGAAACTCCTCTGTGCTCAAATTTAGCCTTCTGAACTAAATGCATTGCAGTTCTATTTACCACCACTAAATCAATATGTGACACTGATTTATGAGTCTTAGAATAGCATGAGAACTCCCACTTAGCTGGATTCTGCAACCTCCAAAAGTCTACCCAGCCCAGTCCTTTTAATGTATTTTAAAACCTATTTGTTCTTTGTAAATTAACTCCTGCCACCCTACATGGGGAGCGGCGGCAGAGCTGTGGGCAAGTGAGCACTTCTCTTGTGGAAGCATTCATCAATGCATATTCAACTGTATTGCTATCCTCAGGATGGCCATACAGCTGATTGCAGATGTCTCCCTGTCCCGCTGTTGTTTCTGATGGGCTTAAAGGGAACCTGTCATCTCCGAAACACCCCCCTGAACTAGAGTAAGCGTTGTATAGTGTAAGTGATGCTGAATATGTGAGTGAGCACCGGAGTCCTCTCAGTGCATTTTAGTGCTGGTTTGTGGGAGCACAGCGTCGGAATGGAAGTGAGTATGAAGATAAAACTTACATATTCAGATTCAGCATCACTTACACTATACAACGCTTACTCTAGTTCAGGGGGTGTTTCGGAGATGACAGGTTCCCTTTAAGGCCTAATGGCGTATGCAGTGGAATGACATCATCATCACGCTACTTGAGCTGGGCTGCATACAGCCAAGGGCATTGGCTGGAAGAGGCCTGTACCACATCACTGACATTCACTTAAAGGTAAGTATTAGTGTTTGTTTCTTCCTTTACAGTATGATAGTAATTTCAGCAGGAGAGGCGTTAGTGGGAATTCACACGCACAACGAGGGCACTTCTTCGACACAACTAAATGACCATTAGGATGTAGAATTAAATCTCTTTTTTATGCATGAAGCACTACTGCAGTTTCATCCTCCGCTTTTGTCAATACAGACTTAAAAAAGGAGCTTGGTTGCTCCGAAACGCGTTGTCATCCTTCAAAAAATAAAAAGGAGGTTTAACTCTATATCCTCATGGCCATTTACTTAGAAGAATTAAAGAAGTGTGCTCGTTGTGCATGTGAATTCCCACTAACGCCTCTCCTGCTGTAATTATTCCACATCCCTCCTGGGGGCTGGAAACCCCTTTAGTGAGGATCAGATGACACTGGCAGCACCGACCTCCTACTTTTACCTATGTACAATAGGGTTGTGCCTATGTTCACACAACTACACAAGGTGAGCTTAATTATCTAAAAAGATAATCTTTTATTCGTATGTACCACCCTATGAGTGCCTCTTTCTGTTTGCCCTTTTAGCCTAATAACCTATCTACCAAAGCTACTAAAACGCTCCTAAAGACGTCCAGCCTAAAATAGGTTCGAAATAGGCGCCAAAAAAAGCACGTGGGACGCCACACACGATATCTCTCTAGCGCTATAAGCGGCAACCTCTCTATGGAAGATGCCGTCCCGGGATAGCCACGCTTGACACGCCGCACCAGGGACTTGACATCGAGGACATCTAAGACGCCGCACTCAATACGCTACACAGAGAAACCATAGCCTATAACAGACCTTCACCGAGGATTATCTCAAGCAAAACGAACCTGTCTTCAACAGCAACGGCACCAGAAGTTGCCAAGGGAGCGGTAAAGTACTATATCTCTTCCCTCTGTCATAGGAGGGTGAGCTTTATAATAATAACTCTACTACATTGTACCATCCTGTAGTCACATTGTTTCATTGTTCCAAAACTGGAACTGAAACATACTTGCAACAAGGAATCTTGAACTTACAAATGTCCATATTTTAGGACACCTATAGACAACGGATTGCAAGCTACAATCATTACAATTACATTTATTTTTATATTTTATACTATATTATTAACCAAATAATATATAGAGTATATCTGTATGTCTGTATATTATAGATCTGGATCCAGCGCTGGCAGGTTTTATTGAACACCATTTTATTGAATATTATTATTTTCTTGCTTTTATGATAATTGTTATTAATAAATATCTGTTACTAAATATATTGAAATATATATACTCCTGGAATACCTATTGAAATCGAGCTACATACCCAGTTGCAGAGAGTGCACATCAATACCATACCAATTATTTTTATCTTTTTTACTTTACAGCATGATGTTAGGTTGCTATGGAGGGTGGGTGTCATGATTTGTAATTGCGGGAGCACTATGGGGACATTGGCACCTTTTTGAGACACTTAAAAGGTTTTTTTGTACTGGCTACTAGCTGTCATTGTTTTCAATTATTTCTTTATTTTTTTAAGACCTTACATCTTTTTGAATATTTAAGAACACAAGGGAAAATAAATGAAATCCCAATACAATTTGCGCTACACTATGGTATGATCATCATCTGTATTTTTTGCTAAAGAAAGTGATGTATTGTGCAGTCCCACTATTCACCTGATTTCCACTCGTTCATACAAGAATTACATTAGTTTTCTCTTGCGCTATTGTGTTCTTAAAAACACTCGTTCACTCTCTGCCATTCTGAATGAATGTGTGTCTGTTTTTAAGAGTGCATTAGCTCAAGAGAAAACAAATGCAATTCTTGTATGAACGAGTGGAAATCAGGTGAATAGTGGGAGTACACACCTTTTTGCAGCAAAAAATATAGATGATGGTCATACAGTACTATAGTGTGAATTACCTTGGGATGAAATTATATATTCAAATGAAAGGTAAGTTTTAAAAAATAGATATGGCAAATGAAAAAATGGCAGCTAGAAGCCAGTGGGCTAGCTGGAATTAGGTGCAATGCATATTGCCATACATCTGCCAGGGTCACATTGTCTGGAGGATTTTTTGTACTGGCACACATTATAAGGGAGTATTTATTTGTATTTGCACACATACAGGAGTATTTTTTTTCTACTGGCACATATTACTAGGGGGTATTTTTGTACTGGCAGACATTGTAAGGGAGTATTTTTTGTACTGGCACAATAAAAGGAATATTTTTTTCTACTGGTACATATTACTTTTGTACTTTCACACATAAGGGGTGTTTTTTGTACTGGCACACATTGTAAGGGGGGATTTTTTGTACTGGCACAATTAAGGGGCATTTTTTTCTACTGGCACACATTGTAAGGTTTTTTTTGTACTGGCGTACATTATATTTTTACTTTTGGGGGATTGGGGGATAAACTGTCTTATGCATTATGACTTATGGGTCACAATGGGGAATTTTGGGGGTACTATTACTCTGGGTGCGCCCTGTCAGACACCCCATGTTAGCACAATTATTTTTTGGGGGACTCTTTGTTTATGGCACTATTAGTGTCAGGACCATTATTTGCTGGGTGCATTTATTTACTTATTTTTAATGCATTGTGTGCCAATAACTATTGAAAGGAGCACTGTGTCGTACTGGCATTGAATTCCCGCTGTTCCTTGGATTTAACTGTTTGCTTTAGGCCTCATGCACACGAACGTGTGCCTGCCATGCCCGTGTTGCGGGCCGCAAACTGCGGTCCGCAATGCACGGGCACTGACCGTGAGGCCACCGCATGCGGATCGCGGACCCATTAACTTGAATGGGGTCCGCGATCCGCATCCGAGGGTCCGCACTACTTTTTTGCGGTGCAGAGGCACGGCCAGAAACACCACGGAAGCACACCGTAGTGCTTCCGTGGTGTTCCGATCTGTGCCTCCGCTCCGCATCTGCCGGATCGCGGACCCATTAAAGTGAATGGGTCCGCGATCCGTGATACGGGCTGCACACGGCCGGTGCCCGTTTATTGCGGGCCCGCCGTATGCGGCCCGCAGCACGGGCACGGCCGGCACACGTTCGTGTGCATGAGGCCTTACCCAGTATTTTACACACTACACATTTTTACATGGAAAAAAATCTTTCAGATTACATTTTATATTCCTTTCACTTCCCATTATGTGGCTATGGATGATATGATCTTTAATTTTTCTTGTTCATCTAAAAACAACTTTTGATTCTTGCTGGTATATTCCTGAAAGTATCAGATATGACTTTTTTAAATGCACTTTTTACCCATCTATAACCTCTTGGACCATTTGTACGAAATTGTTTTTCTTGTTTGTTTGTGTTTTTTACCTTCTATATATATTTTTTTTGCTATGTATTATCTTTACCTTCTCTATTGTTTTATTTAGTGTCTCTTCTTTGTGGTGTTTTTCCAAAGACCTTTTATTCAACACTTCTGCCTGTTCCAAAAAATCCTCTTTATGTGTACAATTTTTTATGACACTAATAAATTGGCCTTATGGCACATTTTCTAGCCAGTGGTTAAATTGAAAACTGTCACGTTCTATGTAACTATTTACATTCGTTTTTTTAAGGAGTTTTTGTACATAATTTATCTTGAGCTTTAAAGATGGTCAGATCAAGATAGTTTACAATTATATTACTTATGTCCCAAGTGTGGTTAATCCTCCAATCATTTTTATTAATCATAATGAGGAAAGTCTCTAGATCCTCTTTTGTTCCCTTCCCTAATATAAAACAATTTTTTGTTTTTTAAGTTTCAAAGTCTTCAAACATTTTATTTATTTTATTGACATAATATTCTCTGTCCATCCTAACAACCCCTCCCCCTTGTCTGCTGCCTTTATAACCAGAATATTATCTTTTTGAAGTTTTATCAGAGAACATCTGTTTTTTTTTTCTCTTCTACTTTGGATATAACTTTCCCTCCTTCTTTTTTATTTCTACTGTGGCCCTACTGGTTATTATTATTATTCATTCCTGTATGTTCTTCCTTTGATATTATGGAGCCTTTATAATTTCTTCGGATTTAAGCCTTATTCACACGTTTTGGTCAGTTATTTCCATCAGTGATTGTGAGCCAAAACCAGGCTTGGAGACTGCACAGAGATAAGATATAAGGGAAAGATCTGTACATGTTCTGTGTTTAGAGCCGCACCTGGTTTTGGCTCAAAATCACTGATGGAAATCACTGACCAAAACACTGATGTGTGAATAAGGCCTTAAGTTGAAGAAACCTCCTAATACCCTCAGGTTGGTATTGGAGGGGTGTAATACCCATTTCTCATCCTATAGAAACCAGTAGATTTTGACAGTCATGGTAAAAACCCATATTTCCTATATACCTAACATGCATAGTGTAATATCCATTGTCTCTAATTTAATTTATATCTGCCCAATGTATTATGCACGGTGTTCCATCCCTTGTCTTTGGATGATGATGGCCCATTGGGATACTGGCTTAGTTTCCCCTAGCAACCAATCAGATTCCACTTTTCTTTTTCCAAAGAAAAATGAAAGTTGAAGCTATGAGCAACAGTGTTCAATCCATTGTCTCTGTTTTAAACCTCCCCAGTGTGACATGCCCAAAGTCCCATCCCTAATCCCTGGATGATGATGGCCCATTGTGACATACGTACATGGTGTAAAATCTATTGTCTCTGCATGATTGTTGGGCAGTCAATATACAGCGTATTAGTTTGTTTTTGTATCTGTAGGTCTCTACAGTCATTCATTCCTAATACTATCTTAAACTTAAGCAAATAGAGATGTAGCTGAGCTAAACTTGATGGTTAAGAAAACAGTGGTAAGAAAATGTTAATTGAATTTTTCAATGGATGTTCAACCGAGATAACATTGTGACAGGTGTTATCAGAGTCCATTTTAGCCTGGCTACATCTGTAGTACTAAGTTACTGACAAGTAGATCTGAAGCAAAGAAAAGAAAAGATTGATTATTGCTGAAAATTATAGAGTCCAGCAAGATCATAGAGTATCGCAATTTCATACAACACAGGCCGCAAGGTGGCACATGCGCACAACAGTTACAGATACATCTGCTGAAGACCTAGAAAGAAAGTGTTGAAGGGTCTGCATTTACAGACACAGGAATAGTGTGACTGCACACTACCCAGTGAGCTGACACAGTGAGTCATAACTGAAATATACTTTTGACCGGGGACACAGTAAGAAACACCTGTGAAATCTTTATATACTCGTGACTGTATTCAAATTGACAGTATTCAGAGCTAACACTCTGATCATTGTATATATAATGTACATATATCACTCCAACAGCCATAATACTTGGTGTCCAGTATTCAACAACAAAAAGAACAGTGGATATGTGCATATCATTGGTAATTGCTATTGCTAATCGTCTGCTTTCTTTTATATATGTTTAATATATTTGTTTTATATATATATTGTCTAGGTTTAATTCTTGTATTAAATTTATTTTAACCAGAGCGCCTAGGCCTTGAGAGGTGATTTTACTGTTGCGGTCCCCAATGCACGGGCACTATCTGTGTGGTTGCCGTAGACTGATCCAGACCCATTCAACTTCAATGGGTCCGTGATCTGTCTGCACCGCAAAAAAATAGAACATGTTCTATTTTTTTGCGGTGCTGAGTCATGCGGAGAAACCCAACGGAAGCACTCTGTAGTGCTTCTGTGTGGTTCCGTGCCTCTGTTCTGTACCACTCCTTCTGGATTGTGGACCTATGGCAACGGCCATGTGTATGAGCCCTTAATGAGAGTTATTATGGTAATATTTATGTTTTCAACATTCATAGTATGTGATCCTGGACCTTGAGTACTTAAAGGCACCTGTGGAATGTACTAATGTTTTTTTTCCACCTTCAGTTCACCAGAGTGTGGGCTGGACACTGAAGGAGTCTTGATACTTGCTGCCAAGGTAGTTGCAAATATCCGAAATACCTGCTACCTTTAGGATTGTTCTAATATTTATTTTATGTTTTGTTGTTCTGTTTTACTTTTGCTCAAAAATAAATTGTTTTGCTCCAAACTGAGTGCCAATTTCACTTTTTATAATGGCACATACATATACACATACATCTCAACAATGATGATGGCCCATTATGACACGAGCAGTGCTCCATCCATTGTCTGTGATTGAATCCTCCCCATTGTGACACACACATAATTAATTTACTAATCCCTGGTAGATACTGGCCAATTGTGACATGCACTTTGTTCCACTCATTGTCTCTGGTTTACTCCTCCCCATTGTGACATGCACAGTGTTTCATCCATTGTATCTGGTTAATTCCTCCCCTTCTGTGACAAACACAGTGTTCCATCCATTTTCTCTATATGAAAATGGACATTTGTGAAACGCACCGTGTTCCATCTATTGTCTCTGCAAAATAATGGCCCATTGTGACACGCAGAGTGTTCCATTAATTGTCTCTGCATGATAATGTCCCATTATGATACACACAATATTTCATCCATTGTCTATGATTTAATCCTCCCCATTGTAACTTGCACAGTGTTCCATCTATTGTCTCTGGCTCATTCCTCCAGTATTGTGACACACACGATATTCCATCCATTGTCTATCCATGATAATGGCCCATTGTGACACGTACAGTGTTCCATCCATTGTCTTTACTATAATGTCCAATTGTGACACACACAGTGTTCCATCCATTGTCTCTACATGATAACGGACCATTGTGAAAAACACAGTATTTCACATTATCTCTGATTTATTCCTACCCATTGTGACACATGCAGTGTTCCATCCATTGTTGCTACATAATAATCCATTGTCTCTGCGTGATCATGGTCCATTATGACACACACACAGTGTTCCATCCATTGTCTGTGCACAATAATGGCCCAGTGTTACACGAACAGTGTTTCATCCATTGTCTTTATGATAATGGTC
The DNA here is from genome assembly GCA_900303285.1 of Rhinella marina. Classification (NCBI taxonomy): domain Eukaryota; kingdom Metazoa; phylum Chordata; class Amphibia; order Anura; family Bufonidae; genus Rhinella; species Rhinella marina. Next base: position 5,975 of record ONZH01026379.1, on the reverse strand, counting down.
CATTTTGTCACACACAGTGTTCAATACATTGTCTCTAGTGACATGCACAATGTTTCATCCATTGTCTCTGCTTTATTCATTGCCTCTGTATGATAATGCTCTATTGTGACACGCACTGTGTTCCATCCATTGTCTCTGCATTATAATGGCCCATTGAGAAACGCACAATTTTCCATCAATACTCTGAATGATATTGGCCCTTTTTGACTCCCACAGTGTTCCATCCATTGCTTCTGCACATTTTGATATGTACAGTGTTTCATATATTTTCTCTGGGTTTCTCCTCCCCATTGTGACAAGCACATTGTTCCATTCATTGCCTCTGTATGATATTAGCCCATTGTGACATGCACAGTGTTGCATCCATTTTCTCTGGTTTATTCCTCCTATTGCGACACACACAGTTCCATCTATTGTCTCTCTACGATAATGGACCATTGATGTATGTACAAAGGACTGCAGGGATACTTCTTTGTGACCTGTGTAACCCTTCCTTCTCAATAGCCCTAATAACAACACAACCAGTCCTTCTTTGGGTTGAGTGGAATTGGCCACAGCTTTATTAACATAACATATTAACATTAAGTCAATGCCCTTAAGTGTCATCAACTCCAAATCTGCAACTCTTATCTCCTCAGAATGTAAACTGCAAAGCAGCAAGTATGTGGATCTCCAATTTCTTCATTTTCAGGCACAGACTACCGCTACAAAGGAAGGCAGAGTACACCTAGTCTGGCTTCCGACCAACCCAAATTAATAAAGCTAAGGCCCTCTCCACCCCATCCTGCACACCAGTCAAAAATATATCCAAACAATGGATTTTAAGTGAACTCCTTCCTGTAAGAGAAGATCCCTGTTATTACCTTCCAGCCCTCACGACCAATAATAAATTTAGAAACTTTTGCATTTAAAACTCGGTGGCACTTTTCAATGGCAACTTAACTCCATGCCTCATGCCATCCTTGATGAGTGACTATTTCTGACCACACAACAACAACCTCATAGAAAAATTCATGTAAACGCCCCAAATTCTACTTAATCACTGTGATCAAATCGCCTACCTTCATCTGGCCTGAATAGTTTCCCCCTGTGTGCACTAAGAGAACTAACCTGGTGTAACATATATGGCTAATGTAAAATACTAGACCAACGTAGCCCCTTTACACCTTTCCAGTATACCTTCACGTCCGTATCCCCAGAGACAGACCACTTGGATGAACTTTGGCCCTTTGTTCTGCCCAAAATATATAGGAATGACCAATCAACCAAATTTGGGTTTAGTCAGTACCTGTAAAAGAAAAGAAATAATACACTTCCATTTGTACTCGTTTGGTCAAAAGATCTAGCCTAACATACATTCTGGAACATTCAGACTTCCTTCTGCCCAACCTCTTAACACTTTCTGCATCCAAACCACATACGTTCGCCATTGTGGCTGCCCCAATCCAGAAAGAGTGGGTCTTGAACTCAAGAGTGTTCAGACCAGAGGTGTAGCTAGAGGTTCAGCACAGGGGGCGAAACATACTTGAGTGGGCCCATCACTTAGTGGCTTCCCAAACGCACGTTTACAACTTCACAGGCACATACTACTAGTTGTAGTTATAATATTGTATTAGAAAGATGACTGTATAAACTGCTAGATCATCTATGCTGTTAAGTACAGTACAATAGACTTTCTACATACCCTAGTCTAAATACTCTACCACATAATACAGTAAAATATAGGAGTAATAGGAGTAAAAAAACAAGGGGACTCCTATGTTAAAGGAAACCTGTCCCCAGTTTTTACATCACTAAACTAACAGTCCCCTCAAGCATTGTCTCTTGTATGTTAAAACTCGCTTGTTTACCTATTAAAAATTGTCTCCAAAGTCATATGCAAATGAGCTGAGAAGAGTCACTTTATGTATGAGATGAGTCACGCTAAGAGGATGGAGGGTCACTTCAGAGGCCCTTATCCTGGCCTCATCATGCCTCAGCTCAGTCCGCTCGCTTTACACCACTGTTGTGATGGTGCAGGACAGCACTGTCGGACCTGGCAGAGAAGCGATTGGATGGAGGTGCGGCATGATGCTGTGACAGTAGATTAGTTCACAGCATCATGCTGCAGCTTTTCTGTTGCAACAGTGCTATCCTGCACCATCACTACAGCGGACGGAGGTGCGGACTGACGATAGATTAGTAGATCATGCCACTCCGCTCGCTTAACACTACTTGTCACAGCCAGCGGACGGAAGTGTGGCATGATCTACTAATCTATTGTCAGTCCGCTGTAGTAGAGAGAAGATCACTGTGGACGCAGTGTCATGCTCCTCCCCACCGCCTACTAACCCTTCCGGTTCTCTTTGCAACAGCCTGGGACGTGGTGCCACTCAACTGTGCAGGGCCGGACTGGGACTAAAAAGCAGCCCTGGCACAAACCCTCTGCCAGCCCACATACAAATTGCCATTTTCACAACACTGGAGTATGTCAGTAAGGGTGGGTTCACACTGAAAGCATATGCGTTTTCGCTAGAGTTGATCGAATCCTAAAATATTCGGGGATTCGGAATTCGGCCCAAATTTTTCGCGGGATTCGTGGGTTCGAGCCGAATCACGAATCCCATTAAAGTCCATGGGAGACCCGAATATTTTTGCAGGGGCCAAAGGTTCTGCACAGTCAAGTTTGCCCCAACATGTGAAAACCTCAGAAAAAGATGAAAACAGCTTGGAAATGGATAGGAAACACCAGGGGCAGCATGTAGGGATGCCTCTGAGGCTCCCTAATTGCACCATTTTTTCTAAACCTGGCCAATAGTCTGGTGATGACCCCAAGGCAATTTTCAGGGACACGGTAATGGTGACCCACTTAAAAATGCTGCCTGACAACCTGGCGGTGAACCCCTGATTGTCTGTCTTTCAATAAGATTGCAGTGTAAAGCATGGTGGTGAGCCTCAGTATGACTTTTTGGATGGAGATTGCATGTGGTCACGTACTCCCTGGAACCCCATAGTCACCCCTTCTCTGATGTGCTACCCCAGAACATTCTCTGCCCCAATTCGCAAGACCTTTTGCAGTCTCAGTGTGCTGACAGTGGGGATTTACAAGTGTTGTCTGAGGAGGTGGTGGACAATGGCAAGACACAGGTGTCGGGGGGTGAGGTAGTTGAAAGTGAAGCAAGTTAGATTGGGGACTCCTTGGGGGGGACTTTCTCATGATGGGACAGATTCAACTTGGGTGGATCAGGCACAGGAACAGATCAATTTTTTTTTGTGTGTGTTATTTAGCACAAATAACCACAGAGATATTTATTCGTTCTCTTCGCTGCGCAGTCTGGCGTTGGGGTTCGTCACTTTGATGGCGAGCTGTGCCGCCCTTTCCACAATGGTCTTTCGGTTCTTTGAGGAGACGTTGTGTGTGATTTCTGCACAGAAGGACTTGTTGCTCATCAACAGAACCTCGGGCTCCTTGACATTGTGGACCAGGAATTTGCGGAACCCTGTGGGCAGCATGTGTTTGGTCTTCTTGTTGCTACCGTACCCAATGTTCGGCATCAGGATCTGCCCCTTGAACCTCCTGCGGGCTCTGTTGTCAATACCTCTGGGTTTACGCCAGTTACGCTTAATCTTTACATAACGGTCTGATTGGTGGCGGATGAACTTCTTCGTCCGCTTCTTGATGATCCTGGGCCTAATGAGGAGCTGGAGAGCCGCCGGTTCGGAGCGTCCGCCTTCTCCGCAGACAGCCCGAGGAAGAGAGCGGAACAGATCAATTTTAAGTGTGAGGCAACATCAGCACCACAACCGCTTGGGAGAGGCAGTGGGCATTGTGTTTAGAAAGGCTGATGGGCTTCCGTCAGCACTGTGTGTATAGAACCCCATGGCCTTTCATAAAAAATTTGGTTACAAAGCCGCATGACTCCTGAAAAATTGTTTTTAGAAAGCCGGATGACTTTCCTGAAAAATTGTTAGTAGAAAGACGGATGACTTTCCTGAAAAATTGTTAGTAGGAAGCCGGATGACTTTCCTGAAAAATTGTTGCATATGCAACTCAGATGAAGAGGAGGAGGAGGAAAGCAAGCAATTTAGGAGGTAGCCTGAGGTGGGGATGAGAACATCCTTTGATGAACGTGAGGATGTCGGCGTTGTCGGTGGACAGGCGCGTCCGTTTGTCCGTAATGATACCCCCGGCGGTACTAAAAACCCTTTCAGACAGTACACTTGCAGCAGGGCAGGCAAGCACCTCAAGAATGTACTGCGCAAGTTCTGGCCACCTGCCCAGCTTGGCCAGCCAGTAATTATATGGCGTGGAGTTATCGGTCAGGACGTTGGTCTGGTCCGCGACATACTCCCTCACCATCTTGCGGTACTGTTCCGCCCTGCTCTGCCTGCCCTGTGGCTGTGTCGTACTGTCTTGCTGGGGTTTAAGAAACTTGGCAAAAGCATGGAATAGTGTACCCCTGCCCTCGGTGCCTACACTAACTTTCCCCCTCCTCTCCTCTCCAACTTCAGCCACTGCAGTCCGCCCCCTGTTGCTCGACTGGTCTGGAAAGGCCTGTAGCAGTTTCTGAACCAGGGCCTTGTGGTAGAAAGTGACTCGGGTGCTCCTTTCCTCCACGGGTATAAGTTGGGCAAAGTTGTCCTTGTAGCGTGGGTCAAGGACGGTGTACACCCAATAGTCATTGGTGGACAGTATCCTCTTGACCCGGGGATCATGACAAAGACAGCCAAGCATAAAGTCTGCCATGCGCCCTACTGTGCCAACACGCAAGCCTTCAGCCTCCTCACTTAGCGGACTCTCCATCTCCTCCTCCCCCCCTTCCTCCGACCCCAATTCATCCTCCTCAGCCCATACCCGCTCAACAGGTAGCATGGAATCACCCCCTGATGCATGGTGGCCAAGAGTTTCTTCCTCCTCCTCAGCCTCCTCCTCCTCCTCAATTTCGCGCTGCGAAACTGACAACAGGGTGCTCTCAATGTCACTGTCTTCCCCCACCTCCTGTGACACTGCTGAATCCTCAGATCTTAGGTTCCTCAAGGAGTTCTGGATGAGGCACAACAGAGGAATGGTGACACTGATGATGTGTGCATCACCATTGACCATCATTGTTGCCTTTTCAAAGGGACCTAAGACCTGGCAGATGCCAGCCATCCACGTCCACTCCTCAGCATAGACATGAGGAAGCTAACTGGCCTGACTACCACCTCGGGGGATCAGCTGGCAGTCTACAACTGCCCTGCGTTGTTGGTACACCCTGGCTAGCATGTGTAACGTGGAATTCCAACGCGTGGGAACGTCACACAGCAGCCGGTGAACAGGAAGTTGTAGCCGCCCTTGCAGAGTCCTGAGGGTCGCGGCATCGGTGGTGGACTTGTGAAAATGGGCGCATATGTGCCGCACCTTGGTGAGCAACTCACTCAACTGGGGGTAGGTCTTGAGTAACCGCTGGACCACCAAGTTGAGCACGTGGGCCATGCATGGCACGTGAGTCAGCCCACCAAGATGCAGAGCCGCCACCAGGTTACGCCCATTATCGCAGACCACCATTCCTGGCTGAAGGTTCAGCGGCGCCAGCCACACATTGGTCTGCCCCCTGATGCCCTGTAAGAACTCTTCAGCCGTGTGCCTCTTATCCCCCAGGCTCAGCAGTTTCAGGACTGCCTGCTGCCGCTTCCCTACCACAGTGCTGAAACTGCTGGCCATCGAGGAAATGAGACTTGACGATTGGGGCATCACTGCCACTTTGGAGGAGGAGGAGGTAGAGGCATAATGTGCCGGAGACACACAGACGGAACTATGTCCCGCAATTCGTGGTGTGGGTAGCACATGTGCAGCCCCACGATCGGTCTCTGACCCAGCCTCCACCAGATTGACCCAATGTGCCGTGAGGGAGATGTAATGTCCCTGGCCACCGGTACTCGTCCACGTATCTGTGGTCATGTGGACTTTACCACAAACCGCGTTTTTGAGAGCGTGGGCGATGTTCTCAGACACA